>MU127466.1:30295-45493 GCA_014904945.1 Gyrodon lividus
CAGCACATAAGCTGAAGCTGCAGTTCCTTACCCCTCCGACCCCTCTCAGGAATTCCCGCAAAACCCCGCCTCCTCTGCAACTCCGGACTATCTGGGAATTCCGGGAAAGAACCCGGACTTGACAGGGTCGCCCCTTCCTTGGCCCATCCGACACCTACAGGTCACCCATCCCTCAGCCCACCCGAGACCTATGTGTCATGTATTCCTCAGCCCACCCGAGACCTATGGGTCATGTATTCCTCAACCCATCCAGCACCTATGGATCACCCATCCCTCAGCCCACCCGAGACCTATGGGTCATGCATTCCTTGGCCCACCCAAGACCTGTTTGCCCATCCCTCAGCCTACCTAAGACCTACAGGTCATGCATCCCTTGGCCCATCCAACACCTACAGATCACCCATCCCTCGGCCCACCCGAGACCTGCAGGTCATGTATTCCTCGGCCCACCCAAGACCTATGCATCACCCACCTCTCAGCCCATTCATATCACACAGAACCACCACATAATCACTCAAAATACCCTTACTAAATAACCCCTCGGCCAACTCATATCACACGGGACTTGTATTCTATCTCGGCCCATCCGTGCCCTACGAGTGCAACTCATAGGTCGGCCGACAATCGGCTGGCCGGTGAGCCATGGCTATTTGTCAACCTCGGCTGTCCATATGCTACGGTACCAAAGCACTACATTATGTGATAGACGAGTGGGGAGGGGAAAAAAACAGTACGTGGTGGAGTTGCGAATGTCCGATAAGGAGAGGCTACAGTAAACGACGCGACCATGCCTGCAAGTGCTTACTTGACACCACTTGAGGGTCGTGAGCGTGTCCAACAGTCCCGCGAATCGTGTCAAGACGTGTGGGACCTGGACGTCAAGTGCGTCAGTTACGCGAAGAAAGGAGACAAACGAGACGAGACGAACCGAAACGACGAAATCCACGAGTCCATGGCCTAGACATTAAGGTCGTTAGTTATGAGTACGAAAAGATGAGGTGGAGAGAGAGACGAACCGACACTGGTCAGACAAAACACCTGTTCAAACCAACAACCAACCGGTAAATAACGGAACGTCAAGAAAGGAGAAGAAGAAGTCGCGGAAAGAAAAGGAGCGTCGATATAGGGGAGAAGAAATCGCGGGGGAAAAAAGAAGCATGGGTATACGGGAGAAGAAGTCGCGGAAAGAAATGGAGCATGGATAAGGTGGAGAAGAAGTCGCAGAAGCAATCGACACGGCTCGCCAGCACCGACCATGTCGTTCTTGTCGCCTAGGTCATGGTGGTGGGGTTGAGGTGAGCGTTGGGGAAGTGCTGCTGGATGCGGGGCCAGAGCCAAAACATGGGGGTGGCGTAGGTAACGTCCGAAGTCTCCGTCTTGCCAGCGCCGCCGGTAAGAAGACCACCGATACGCCCAAGTCCATCGACGATGATCGACCCAGAGTCACCGCGGGCTGAGAACACGCCAGACTTATTATCATAGTTGTATATGGCCCACTCCTTGGACCCCTGACTGGATAAGTCGGCGCGAACGAATGAGAAGATTCCCGTAGCGCGTCCGATGGTGACGCCAGTAGTGTTGCCGTTCTTGATGACGAACAAGCAGGTCTCGTTGTCGTGATCGAGCATGTCGGGATTGCGCATGCGCTCTTCGGTGATCATGCCGCGGAGTCCAAGGAGACGATCGCTGGGGTACTTGAAGGTCGTCAGCCCGTTATCGCGTGGATACATTTTTACGGTGAACTGATCGGACGGGATCTCCGTGCCTGAGTGTGACCGTTAGACTAGATAACCTGGAAGAGAGAATCAAAACGTACCAAGATCGATGAAGTTGCCTTTAAAGGCGTCCTTGAACTTGGAACCGTCGAGCTCGAACACGCCCCAGTCTTCGGTAAAGCCTTCGGGACCGACGTTGAAGGTGAGGGCGGGGGAGGAGCGGATGTGACCAATGATGCGCTGTTTGAGCGGGCCCCACTCCTTCTTAACCTTGCCGTAGAATTTCTCGAGGTCCTCGATCGCCCTGTGCGCCTTTTGCAACAGGCGCTCAGTCTCGTCTAGCTCCTGCCTCGCCTCCTCGAGCTCCTCCTCCTCCTCCTCGGCGGCCGCCTCCTTGTTAGCCTCCTTCTTGTTAGCCTCCTCCTTAATAGCCTCCTCCATGGCCCGCACCTTCGTCTTTAACTTCGTGATCTGATCCTCATGAATCGGGAGCATGATACCGTGGCGACCAATACGCAGCTTGATGTCGTCAAGAAGCTTTTCGAAGCGGCGAAGGCCGAGAAGTTGGACATTCTTGCGCGGCGCACCAGTGCCCGTGAGGGCGTAGGGGTCGTTGTTGTTATCGTCTGTCTTGAAGAGAACGTGGTGACAAGTGAGACCCAACACCTTGTCGCTACTGCCACCCTCAGCGAAGTAGAGGCCCATAGTGCCCTGGGCGTCCTGTCTGTCAGAGGTAGCGATGAAGAGTCCGAGAGCGGTAGTAAGGGGGCCACGAACGTCCACGGTGGTGTTGAGGTTGGAAACGGAGGAAAGAAGCGCTGGACCGACCGACGGCGTGTAGATGGACTCGCGGTACTCGACCTCGACATCGTCGACGCCATTGGCCTTGAGGAGGTCAAGGATACCGTTGCTCGAGTCGAAGGCGTCATCGCTCTCGAGCGCATCGGGGAAAACACCAACCCAAATAACGACAGGGCCCTTGATCTTCTCGTCTCCGTCTCCATCTCCATCGGTGACGAATCGAACGACGTCGATGGAAGTCCAAGCAATGTTCTGGGCGATCAGCAGGTCCCGAACCTTGGGACCCACGTCGTTGTTCCAGATGGCGTTGAGCTTGTGGCCAAAAACGCCACGTGCCTGCTTGAGCCTACGATAGGCCTCCTGTCCCTTAGGCATGACCCAGGGCGTCTTATCACCTCCCGTACGGTAGACCAGCTTCGGGGGAGTCGGGGAGATGCCCGCATAATAAAACACGGCCTCGGTCTTGGAGGCCTCGTAGTGAGCGGGGTTGGAGGAAGCACCAGACACGTAGCCGTCCCAGAGCCTAAGATCGGAGAAATCGGTGTCGGTGGGGGAGATGGCAGTGCTCTGGGCACGTTCCCGAGCAAGGACGATACATGACTGGACGAATTCTACAGAAAGCACTCAAGGGGTAGACGAGCGGGTCAATATAGAAGAATAGTTGTAAACGCGAAAGTACTCGCTTATGCTAGTTCGAAGATTTGGTTGAGAGAGTTGGCAGAGCGAGCTGGTTGAGAGACTTGGCAGAGCGAATTGGCAGAGCGAGTCGGTCGAGTCGATTGGTGACGAAGAAGGGCACCCCTTTTTATTATAGTCCGGAACAAGAAGCGCCAGTTCATAGCATTAAGTGGAGACCGGCAGCGCTCACTGTAATTCAAACTCCGCATGGTCCCCTGTTTGTTGAGGGAGCGAGAAAACACGGTCAGCGCTGCTACAACACGAACACATCACTTTCGCCGAATCTTTATGAGGAGACATAGCTTTTATTTTGCCTAATTCATGTACGGAATGGAAGAAAACATGAACATCTTCTGTGTTGGGCGTGTTGAGGTCATGATATCTATTATTCTGACACAATTTTTCAAGATCTCTCACATGTAGTAGTACAATGAGAGCAACGAAAAACACGTCCTTACGAGCTCAACTGCCCCTAGGTCACATAATGTAGTGCTTTGGTACCGTAGCATATGGACAGCCGAGGTTGACAAATAGCCATGGCTCACAGGCCAACTGATTGTCAGCCGACCTATGAGTTGCACTCGTAGGGCATGGATGGGCCGAGGTAGAATACAAGTCCCGTGTGATATGAGTTGGCCAAGGGGTTATTTTAGTAAGGGTATTTTGAGTGATGGGTGGGTCAATATGTGGTGGTTTCATGTAATATGAGTGGGCCGAGGGATGAGTGACCCCATAGATCTCGGGTGGGCCAAGGGATGGGCAACCCATAGGTATTTCATCAGTAAGGGGTGGAGCCATTCAATGGTGTGTGTGATATGAGTGGGCCGAGGGACGAGTGACCCCATAGGTCTTGGGTGGGCTGAGGGATGGGTGACCCGTAGGTGTTGGATGGCCCAAGGAATGCATTCCCTGTAGGTGTCAGGTGGGCCAAGGGAGGGGCGACCTAAAAGTTATGGATGGGCTGAGGGATGGGTGACCAGTAGGTGTCAGATGGGCCGAGGGATGGGTAACCCATAGGTGTTGTATGGGTCAAAAAATGCATGCACTGTAGCCTTTGGGTGGGCTGAGCAATGTGACCCCCAAAGGTCTTAGATGGGCCAAGGGAGGGGCAACCCAAAAGTCCTGGATTGGCTGAGGGATGGATGGTCAGTAGGGCTCAGATTGGCTGAGCAAGAGGTGACCCAGTGTTGGATGGGCCAAGGGATATTTTGATAGGATTTCATCAGTAATGGGTAGGTCCCTGGAATGGTGGTGAGTGTGTACCATGGGGATGGGGTGAACCGAGGGATGAGTGATTTTGTAGGTCTCCAGTGGGCCGAGGTATGGGTCACCCATACGTCTTGGGTAGGCCAATGGATGGACAGCCCAAGGGATCAGCCACCCGTCAGTATCTGCACCAAGTAATATCCCAATCTCTATTTCACAACAAATGAGCCATTCCATTTGACTGGTTGTGACAGTAGGCTGTGCATATGAGGTGGGCCGAGGCATGGCCCCTAGGTATGGGATCAGCCAAGGCAAGGAACCCCATCAGCCACAGGGATCAGGAATCCTGCCATAGTCCATCGGCATTGGCCCAAACAATTTCAAATCAGCTGCCAAGTTGACAACAGCCCCTTGGCTGAGTGATCTACATTCCATTCAATCTACCTCTACAATGAACATTCCATCTCATTGGAGACTTTGCATGTCTGATATTATTGCCAAATACATGGTCAAGCCATTCCTGGAAGCCATTGGCCACCCTGCCAAACCTACTCCTGCACTACCCAATACATGCATTCCATTGCCGGCTCTCTTCCAAGCCGATAGGATCATCAATGCAATGGCAAGGGCTTATCAGAATCAAAGCAAGTGATCTCCAAGTACATAGATATCTACTAATATTGTCTCAGGGAGCTTCCCCATCGACATCTAAAGGATGGCCACGATATTGGGGCTGAAGGAGACTGGAACAAATCCAGAAAGAGAGAAATTCTTAAAGAACAGATTCCCTATGGAGCAGGAAGAGGAGATCTCAGACCCAACCCTTCTATTGGACCAGACTAGGGTAATCAATCCTGGCATGGTATCTGCCTGGGGTACTATCCGAAGAGTTCCAGGTGAGCTCCCCAAGTTAAATTTCCATAGATGCCTCATTGATGACTTTGGTTAGTGGGACTGTTCCCAAAACCTGGAATTGCTATTCCCAGATTTATCCAAGAGTGTCAGCAACTCCAGGTCTTGGAGGATTGACCAGGCCCTGTTTGAGGGAGAGATCACAGATGTGATCAACTTATCTCCGGCTTGATACCAGCAAGGCCGGGTGGTAAGAATTCTATCCTGTGAAGTCTCTACTTCACTCTGAAACCTCCTTCAGTCCTTAAGTTGATCTTAGGATTGTCTTCTGACCCTCTGCCTTGAAATCGAGGAACAGAACTCATATAGGGGCACAGCACATAAGCTGAAGCCAAAGTTCCTTACCCCTCCGACCCCCCTCAGGGATTCCTGACCAACTCTGCCCTTCCGCATGCTCTGGGCTATCCAGGAATTCCAGGATCAAACCTGGACTTGACAAGATCATAAAGAACTATATCTTGATATCTTGTTACAGCTGGAGGGACCACCCGATCCTTGGAAGTGTTCTCATTGTCTCAGAGATGGTACCTATAGATATTCAGATTGTTTTGGAAGGCCCCTCTTCTGTACTTCCTGCTGTAGAGAGAACCATAGGGCTCACCCCTTGCATTAGGTAGAGCAATGGACTGGAACTTACTTCCAGCAATCTTCTCTTCAACTGGTATGTTTCCTGATACTTATACTGAAATGCCTCTGCTTGATTAAAGTGATGGCCTATAGTGATGCCTATAGGCCAGATTGACTCTACATCTGGGACATGATGGAGGGGTGTGCCCATCTGGAGTCAGGGATGTGCCTCAGAATGTGCCTGATGAGGAATGGGAGGGTTCCCACCCAGCAGCTTGGCCACCTCACCTTTGGGTTCCAGATTCTCCTGGTGCCCTGGTGGTGGTGGACACCTTGAGGGTGCACGATTGTGATCTGGCATACTGCAATTGTCCAGGCAGTCCAGATCCTCACATCCAGCTACTCGGTGCAGGTCTATTTCCTGCCAGCACTGCTTGCCCAAGCACAGTCTTCATCTTCCAGGTACTGGATGACTTCCTTCTGGACAATGTGGAATGTGGGACTGCAGTAATGAATTATTTCAGCAAGCTAGAGAAGATCACTTCCAATGTGTTCCCTCACTTGGTTCTGGTGAGATTCTCTGCTACATGTGCTACATGTCTTGGGCCTGATAGGGGAGTAGGATTGGTACAGAGAGCTCCTTCAGGTGGCCAGAATCTGGAGAGTTCTCAAGCTTCCAAGCATCAATCAGGAAGCACAACTGACAATTCCATGGTAGCTTGAAATATTCTTGGACCATCATCATGGATGGAAACTTTAAGGCTGAGCATATGCATGACAAGAGGCTGAATGATCAGGTATTTCTCATGGATGGCAAGGGTTACATGGTGGGTCTGGAAAGGTACCATGACTACTTGAAGGATGCAAAAGACTCTCCAGAGGTAGGACCAAGGATGGTGCCTGAAGTCCCGATGTGCTGACTTACCAATGGCAGAGGTTGGACTGTAATAACCATTGGGTGGTGAACCAGGCCAATGCCCATAGGCATAAGTTAGAAGCCACTGGAATAGGGGAATGTGTATGTGCCCAGCATGGATGTTTCATGTCACATTCCCTTGTGGACTTTCAAAAAGGAGAAAGGTACAGCGTGCCTAAGTCGGTCTGGCTGACCATCCACTTACCCTATGTCAAAGACAGGTAAACATGGACTATTGTCACATCCCAAAACTTTCCTAACCCATCCGGCCCAATTCCGACCCCCTATGATCAAATCCTGAATCCTGAGCCTCGGACTTTACCTTAGAAGATTTCTCTTTCATCGGACATTCCAAACCCTGTACTTCCCATCCCAGACTTTCGCATTCCCGTCCCAGACTTTCGTATTCCTATCTCAGCTATCTCTTAACATATGTCACTCTCCTTTGACATTTCTTGACACCTATAGTTCCTATCGATAATTCCCTTCCCCTTGCTTCGCAATTATTGCGCCATTGCCTTCAGTCATTATTCCACCATTCTGATGCCATTCCGATTCATTCCTTACTTTCTTCCAGAAACCCGAAACTCCGATTCGTCCGACATACTTTAACACCTTTATATCTTCCAGACTCTTCAGTATATAAGCCTGCTTGTACGCTCTGATATTTCCTTAGTTCGAATATCAACTAAATCCCATTCTCTCCTGATCTGCTTCACTCTGAACCCCCTCAGTCCTTAAGTTGACCTTAGGATTGACCTCCGACCCTCTGCTCTGAAATCAAGGAACAGAACTCGTACAGGGGCACAGCACATAAGCTGAAGTTAAAGTTCCTTACACCTCCGACCCCCCTCAGGGATTCCCAACCACCTCTGCCCTTCCACGCGCTCCGGACTATCCAGCAATTCTGGGATCGAACCTGGACTTGACAACTATGCACTGAGCCATGCTCTTGGACACAACATGGCAGGCATCCAAAGGGTCCTCACATTCTATGACATCAATTGTCAATACATGAAACACTTCAGACAGAGGGTATTGTCAAACTCATATCTGAGCATCCTGACTGAGATCAGCATGATGTTGGAAGAGGCAGTTGGTGAAGCAGGAGAGAAAGGCCATGAAGGAAAGAGAAGGAAACCCTGTGGCCATGGATGTCTATGAGCTGGTGAGAACCAACCCAGGATTTCCATGGTCCCCATGGAACAGCTCCCAGAGATCTATGCACAATGTCTGTGGAATGATCTCTGTAAGCTTCATGCTCAATTCATGCCTCAATATGCTGGGGTAAGTTTCCATTCAGTCCATTCCCCTGTCCCACTTGACTCATTGCTTGTTGTTTAACTTTTGATCACTCCAGTGGGGCCTCCACAAATCTCCACCAACAAACAACGGATTGAGCTGGCACAGAGCCAGGCTGTGGAGATAAGAATGGCTTTGTACAGAGAGCTCACCCATGTATGTGATGAGATGTGATTGACCATGGAAAGGATAGTGCAGATGGAGGAACATTGGTCCCCTAAAGACATCCTTGCAGAGATCCAATCCTCTGACAGGAATTCTAGATACCAGCAGCCATTCATGTAGGATATTTGTATTCTACTCTGTAGCAAAGTTCATAGACACTGCCAACTTGTGTAATAAGTCTCCTGTCTGACCCAATCACATCTGTGAACTCCCACCCACTCATGGACATTATCTCTCATATGGTAGGCTAGGCAAACCCTGTCAGAAACCAAATGTGGCACCCCATGCTGAAGTACCTTTCCAGAAATTCCCAGTAGAGTGCCAGGCCATACCCCAGCCTGACCCCAATGCTATCCAAATCTATGTGTGGGTCAGGATCCCCCCCTATGGTAGCCAACATGTCCAACCACTAAGCCCTACAGTTGAGATCCTGATGGAAATGGGTGGCCCAATTGATGATGACTGACATTACCAAATATACCAAGAACCACTTGGAAAGGATTGCCTTCATTTCCATGTCTTCAGTGGACTTGGCCAGTTTCAGCAGGGCCTCTCTTCCAGATGCATAGAGGTCAGGATGCATGACCAGCAGGGCTGCCAAAAGGACTGCGGTTTGCAGTGAGCTAGCTCCAAGCCATTCCCAAGGTCTGGAATTGTCATGGGAGTCTTTGAGGAGGGCCGATACCTCGGGTTGATGTCTAAATGGCTAGTGCCATCAGGATGCCTTTGGTGTGAATGAAGCTGAAAAGTTCTTACCACCTGGCCTTGCTGGTACCAAGCCAGAGATAATTCAATTGCCCCCGTGATCTCTCCCTCAAACAGGGCCTGGTCGGTCCTCCAAGACCTGGATAATTCCAGGTTTTGGGAACAGTCCAGCTGCCCAAAGTCATCAATGAGGCATCTACAGAAATTTAACTTGGGGAGCTCACCTGGAACTCTTCGGATAGTACCCCAGGCAGATACCATGCCAGGATTACCCCAGTCTGGTCCAATAGAAGGGTTGGGTCTGAGATCTCCTCCTCCTGCTCCATAGGGAATCTGTCCTTGAAGAATTTCTCTCTTTCTGGATTTGTTCCAGTCTCTTTTGGCCCCAACATCTTGGCCATCCTTTGGATGTCAATGGGGAAGCTCCCTGAGACAATATTAATAGATATCTATGTGCTGGGAGATCACTTGCTTTGATTCTGATAAGCTCTTGCCATTGAATTGACTATCCTATTGGCTGGGAAGAGAGCCAGTAAAGGAATGCAAGTATTGGGTAATGCAGGAGTCAGTTGGGTGGGGTGACTGATGGCTTCCAGGAATCACTTTATCATGTATTTGGAAATAATATCAGACATGTGAAGTCTCCAATGAGATGGAATGTCCATTGTAGAGGTAGATTGAATGCAATGTAGATCACTCAGCAAAGGGGGCTGCTGCCAACTCAGCAGCTGATTTGAAATTGTTTGGCCCAATGCCAATGGACTATGGCAGGATTCCTGATCCCTGCAGCTGATGGGATTTCTTGCCTCAGCCCATCCCATACCTAGGAGCCATGCCTTGGCCCACCTCATACACATGGCCTACTGTCACAACCAGTCAAATGGGACTGCTCATTTGTTGTGAAATGGAGATTGGGATATTACTTGGTGCATCCAATACTGATGGGCTGCTGATCCCTTGAGCTGTCCATCCATTGGCCTACCCAAGACATACGGGTTGCCCATACCTCAGCCCACTGAAAACCTATGGAATCACTCATCCCTCAGTTCACCCCATCCCCATGGTACACCCTCACCACCATTCCATGGGGCCACCCATTATTGATGAAATCCTATTGAAATATCCCTTGGCCCATCCAACACCTATAGGTCACCCCTCCCTCAGCCAACCTGAGACCTACTGGTCACCCATCCCTTGGCCCATCCATGACTTTTGGGTCATCCCTCCCTTACCTACAGAGAATGCATTCCTCAGCCCATCTGAAACCTACGGGTCACCCATCCCTTGGCCCACCCTAGACCTATGGGGTCACTCATCCCTCAGCCCATTCATATCACACAAAACCACTGCATATTGACCCACCCATGACTCAAAATACCCTTACTAAAATAACCCCTCAGCTGACTCATATCACATGGGACTTTTATTACATCTTGGCCCATCCATGCCCTACAAGTGCAACTCATAGGTTGGCTGATGATTGGCTGGCCTGTGAGCCATGGCTATTTGTCAACCTTGGCTGTCCATATACTATGGTATCAAAACACTACATTATGTGATTGCAAGGCAGCATAAGCTGCCCACCCCTAAACCCCGGTGAGAACTGGTTATGAAAATATGAGCTGATGTGACCACCCGAAAGCATTCACACCCTGTCAGATTTCTCTCCTAGAGGCAGCAATATTTCACATCTTCGATGTGACGGGGCAGGACCACATATATTGACCAATGAGATTTTTTTTTGGGTTCATATAGGATCATATCTGTTACACTGATGAGGTCGTGAGAGCTCAATCAGATAACACCAATGAGTCCTGTTGTCGAGCAGGACAAGATCTATCAGAAGTCTTTACTGGCAGACTATAGGCCAATCGGTGAAGCAAGTTCTCAGACCAAGAGATAGCTTGTTAAGCTATGTATTGCATAGATCTAACTTGGGTTGTAACCAAGTAGAGTACAGGTCTTTATACTACAGGGAACAGCGCACAGACCAAGATATCCAAAGTAGGAACTGTCCAAGAAAGGTAACTAAAGATAAGAGGGATAAATGTCATTGGGCAGAAGGTCATAGAATATGACAGAAGAAAGATAAGGCCAGGGACTTTGCCTGGAGTCACTGGTTGTACAAAGGGTCAAAAGAGGAAAGGGATCATGTGATGGTACAGAGTCACGTGAGAAGGAAAAAAAGGGGCTAAAATGGTTCTACCATAACAATATCTTGTCATATCGAGCCAGTCCTCGACTCGGTTCACTCACATTTGCAAAACATGCCAGGAAATGACCAGAAATGATATTGGATTGATGCGACTAGGTATCACATTGGGGTACGCTAGAATTAGGTATCGCTACGGTTCTAAAAAAACACCGTCCCGGCCTCGAAAACAGGCATGAAACAAACAAAATGCAATGGCAGGATGGTGGCTCGAGACGACGAGGTGAAAGTGTGCCAAATGAATGCAGATGACGGGGACAGTCATTGAAAACACAATGGGATGGGGACAGTGACCAACAGCATGATGGAGTGGGGAAACAACAGCATTGGCGGAGCAAGTTGTCCTAATACATCTTGCCTGCATACGCATCTTTGTTCCATGCATTATGAGCAACCTAATGGATATGTTAGCAGAAGATGCGAAGACTTCAAATAAAAAATCTTGCAATTTGCTCTGCCTCTCTGTCATATGCCTGAGAGAGAATATGCAAGTTAGTAACTCGGGTGAACATCCAAAACAGCTGAGCCACTTACCTCCCATTGAGTGTTATTGAGTGAAAGGAAATATTTGGTAGTAGTCCCATTAGTAGTGCTTTTGAAGTGCTTGAGCCACTGATGCACCGCCAAGTTGCTGGTTGGCAAAAAGTGAGCAAGCAGATGCGTGTGAAATACATGACCTACCGTCCATTACGTGCTGGCCCCGGACGCATCTTTGGGGCTTTCTTAGGGGCGCTTGGTACTATAGCAGCAGGCGCGGTTGTGGCCATGGGCAAAACTGAAATAGTTTCATCAACAGCAATTCTTGAGGGCACATGAAGGGCAGGAATGTTGACAAGGGAGGGTATGGTCGCATTGCTGGCAGGTGCAGAAAGACCCGCTATGGAATTCAGGAGAGTGGAAGTGACGCTTGCAGGGGTGGAATGGGGGGGTTGCAGTGGTGATGGGCAAGTTGCCCTCGACGTCCAGACCAACATTAGATGGCATAGTACCCCTGTGAAATGGGTCAGTACCGAGTACAACAGCTAATTAGACTCACAGTGGGTTCAGAACAATGATTGGAGGAGGAGGTGGGGACTTGCATGTAGACGACTCAGGAGGAGATGAGGAGGATGATGACGAGGGACAACTAAGTCCAGGAGAGAGGACTTCAATGGGACTTGGAGATGCTCGTGACTTGGAAGGCTCGGACAACCAACTTGAAGCCGCAGATGTAACACTACCCACGTTGTCTTCAGCATCAACTGCAGCAGAACTTAGCATCTCAAATCAATAGAAAAGAAAAGTCACCTTTAAATTTCTTGCTGGGGTGTTCCTCGTCAACAGCCTTTGCTTTTCCTTTTCATTTTCTCTTGGCTGTTACCTCATCCTCACCCTCTGTTTTCATGGAGATTCTGCGCTTCTTCCAGTTACCCTCCTTGTCCAGGTGATGTATATGCCATGCAGAATATGAGTTATGTGCAAGGCAGTCAAGTTTCCAGTGACCTTTGGCATACATGAAGAGGGGATGTCCATTTTCGACGGAAATACATGCCATTCAGTGTCGCTCTCATCGCCCTCATCGTCTGCCTGACCGGCCTGAATAAAGTGTGAGATGTTGAGGCCAGGCCTCTCAAGTGTAAAAAAATGTTCGCCGACCTCTCCAGATGGTAGATGTGGTGAGTGTGGGATCATACCAACAACGCTTATGATGTTCTTGATATTGATCACACGTACTTCCTTCTTGTGTTGCCTGGCATGTTGATACAGTTGTATGTGAGAGTTGCAGCAGAGTGTTGTCAGGTGGAGAAAAAAGTTGAACGAGAGCAACATTAGCAAAGTGCAATGTGTTGTTAGCCCAGTTATCTTCATTAACAGCTATTCTTGTGTAGTATAATGCTTCACCGAACCGAATGCTGCCGTCAAGATTGAACTAAAATGATTCAATATTTACATAGCTACGAGAATGCAGGGTGCTTACCTTTATCATGCAAGAACATCGTAATTGATCTTCGGGCCTGAGTTTCTCTCTCCAGGCACTGCGCGCAATCTGTCCATTGGGTAAAAGAAGGCATGCAGAACGCTTGATCTTGAGATGGTGATGGCCAGTGCCAAGGAAAGTGGATATTGCCTCAGCAGAGCCGTCTGATGCTGGGGGATACACTGGCGTCTTATCATGTTTATGTAGCAGAACAAAGCCGTCGCCTATATCAATAGCAGTGGTGGGAGGAATAGCATGGGAGTAGTTGAGTTGGGGAACTGTGGCAAGAAGTGCATTAATACGGGAACGTCGCACTCCCTCGTAAGCAATATTCATAAAGTAATTTGATGGCTGCCAGACTTCTTGCTTGAGGTTACCTATTGTCTGTTCCATTGTCCACTGTGCATAGCAGATGGGAGGCCCCTTCTGGATTGTCTCTGGTGCAAGATGGATGACTTGATGGACACACAGGCGGACAAAGTGAAGGTGGTCCTCACGTCTTTGATAGTATAGTTCTTCAAACTTGTGGTGCCAGGAACAAAGAAGGTCGTGCACCTCGCATACTTCCTCCGCCATGATGCTATGCTGACACATGATTTGGAAGCCTCGCACGAGTTTGCAGTAATTGATCCAGTATGGCTCTGGGAGGATTCCGTAGAGTAGAGCAGGACCGAGGCCGAAGGTGTATAGTTCCCGAATGTAATTGCGAGGCAGCATAAGCCGCCCACCTACATATGTTGAAAGCATTGCATGACCCAGAAAAGGACGCAATGAATGATCTAGCACCCCTCAGCCTCCAAACGGAGACGAGTATGCAGTTGCACCCCCATCTGATGATCCTGTGCGTAACGGGTTGCTTTCCATTTGCTTGCTAAACTTGCTCAAACTTCATAGTTTGAAGTCAAGCTGGCTTCTATTACTGTTTCGCTTCGAGAAAGAATGCGATTCTACAAGCTTCGTGTCACACCAAACGCTGCAAGTATCGCGTCCATTCAATGAACAATTCAAGCCAGAGATCATCCATGAGTACAATGACCCTTTCCAGGTAGACTGGAAACATGAACCTTTCCCTGACAATACTTGTCTAACTGGCGAAAAAGTATGGCCCTGGCGTTTCTACCGCTGGACAAGTCTCGTGATACCTTATAATCTAGGCATTGCGGATATCAGATCCTCAAGCCTTGAGTTACACAGTTCGATGGCCAATCAACGGTCACAACTTCAACAGCAAAGATTATCCGTCTGTTCAGATGATCCTCGATGACATTGAAACAATAATTAGCATTGTCCTTGAGGAAAAACTGAACATCAAACGCCGCGAGTTCAAGGTTGGTAAACCAAATTTATCAGAACCTGAACGCGTTTTCTCACCACCTGCAGAATTTCTCGGTGATGCTTGTCATTCCGGATGTCTACGATCGGGTTTATGTTCGAGAGTTCGTCAATATCATCCTAGTATCGCTAGGATTCAAACAGATTTGCGTACAACAGGCGAGTTGTGATAAATGTTCCTATCATTTTATTAACTGATCACTCGCAGGAGTCTCTTGCAACTAAATATGGAGCTGGGATAAGCAATGCCTGTGTGGTTGACATTGGAGCTGTTAAATCTAGCATAGCTTGTGTTGACGAGGGTCTGGTAATTGCCGACTCAAGGTACGCCTCAAACCGTGTTTCCCGTGGTGACTGTTCATCGTGCGCCCAGAATGTCGCTGAACATGGGTGGCGACGATATCACGGAATTTCTGTATGTTCTTCTCGAAAGAATAAGCTTCCCTTATAGGGATATCAACCTTGCCCGTTGGGACGACTGGCTCGTGATGGAAGATCTCAAGTCGCGTTTGTGCACGCTGGCTGAGGTACATGACTTGGACGGGCTCCATAGGATATCCATTAACAAAGAGGTACAACAGGGTGATGTGGCGCTGAATTTGTATGATTTCATCGTGCAACGGTACGGGCATCCAACAGAGAAATACGGCCTCCGTGCTTACGATGAAATCATCCTGGCTCCTATGGTGCGTATATTCAACCCCGCCTCTTTACTGTCTGACCTTGCTCT
>MU127466.1:47891-169976 GCA_014904945.1 Gyrodon lividus
GAATATG
Source organism: Gyrodon lividus (assembly GCA_014904945.1). Taxonomy (NCBI): domain Eukaryota; kingdom Fungi; phylum Basidiomycota; class Agaricomycetes; order Boletales; family Gyrodontaceae; genus Gyrodon; species Gyrodon lividus. Next base: position 47,899 of record MU127466.1, read on the forward strand.
GAGCTAACGATTGCTGTACTTACACAACGACAGGGGTGAGCTGGCCCTCCCCTGACCGCCTCTCAGTCGCGGTGAGCGACGTGTTCTATAAGATGTCATGCTCCTCGTTATCGGGCGAGATGGCTCTCGCGCTGATCTCACCATGATGATGGATAGCTGTGGATGAGAGGCAAGCCTCCTCGGAGTACTAGTAGCAAAGAACAAGCCTGATCGAGCCACGTTTAGAAGGTGCTGTGGTTGAACGTGGGAAGTTTGGCTCCTTATGATAAGAGCAAGCGAAGTAAGTACATGATAGTACATGTCATTAGGACAGCGACACCACCAATATTGCTCCATTCCAGCTGTCGCGAACTGAGACCAGTAGTGCTGTACAAATATCCGTTCTCAAACCTCGTTTGTCCGTTTTGTAACCAGCTGTCTTGCACCAACCACTGCCTCTAACAATGCTGAGTCAACCATCAGACTACTGATTACATCCGGACGTACGTATCAGATGAACGGTATCTGTGACATCGGTCATGGTCATGGTGCGTTCATAGCGCCAATCGTATCGATTATCCAGCACACGCAGGTCTATTTACGCTATCGTTTTTGTTATCAGATTGCGTTGGACCAGTGGAACAATAATGAGATGGCATCCTCGAGGTCGGTGAGACTTGGGGATTTCGACTCGGGATTTCGACTTGGGATTTCGACCCCAAGGCCAGGCCCGTTATCACATAAGTATACTCCTTGCTGTGTCAATTAATTCAAGGCGCCCGCCCGATTCATTGCAAGTTGAATCTCGACTCTGCAAAGGATGAAATGAACGCCCCTGCGGCAAGCGTGGAGGCGTGCCCGTTATTTTCGCCACTGCCTATTATGGATCACCCATTCGGGAAGCTTCAAAAGCATGGGAAAGCATGTGAAGTATGATGTGAAGCTTGAAGGTCCGAAACCTCCCAGCAATCTTGTTCAAGTTGGCAGTTGAGTTTGCGACCATATCAATGTTAAGCGCAATTCAACTTGCTCTTCACTTGCGTTCAAGTTAGAATCTGACCGCACTGTCGTATACACGCACCCCAGTCGAATCTTCTCGACCAGGGAGGCACGAGGGTCTAACCTAAACAAAAGCCCCCGCATTATGGCATGCTCGCTTTTGCCACTTCTGTCAACGTCACCGAACAATAACCTCAATAACCTCACCACTTTGGTACGGCAGCCGGTCGAATAGATTATTCACCCCGGTAAATGGCATTTCCTCCTGACCCGACGCCGGACCCGTATAGTGCTTTGCTTACATATTGTATGTACAGCTCCCAAGAGCTGTTCGTTGGGTTTGTGTTAGCCCACGCTCGTGGTCCCACCTGCACATTTTGCAATCCCCTCTGTTCTGTTATCACGCGTCTTTCAAAACGCTCGAGTGTTTGCTTTATCATTTTCCGCTGACAGCGCCACTCCCATCGTTGACTCACCAAATATTACCCTTTGTGCACATTCCGCTGAATGCCGGATGTTGGACGGTTGTGTCCAGTGTCCCGTGTCCCGTGTCCAGTGTCCATTGTCCCTGGAGTTCTACAGAATGTGTCAACTTGATGGGAGCATGCAATGGTGGCGCGAATAATCTTCAGGGGCTAGCTATCACCTGCCATCGGCTTTAGCAAGTGGATCCTTGCAACGTGCTCGAAGTGGAATCATCGCATCAGAAGTGATTTCAACAATGCAACCCGGCGATGCCCTTGCTGGATAGGATGATCACGGTCTCAAGGTGTGCCTTGTATCAGGGGTACCTGTGGAGTCGGTAAGTTGTCTCGGAGATGTATTCGATCCGGCGTACTTTCTTGGGTTTCCGATCTCACAGGGTGATAGATATGAATTATTTGCAAGGGCGGTCGCTGGGCAGATACCTGAGTGCGCAATTAGAGTGCGATTTACATGACAAAGTGGGTGATTGTAAAGATAAAGACATGGTAATTGGCTGGAAAGTTCGGCCAGGTTTCCCGAACGTATGTGTGGCTTACTTGGTGAAGAGGGGAATGTGTATTTGGTTGTTAGGTACACTGACTGTAGATGTGGTTGGGGATACAGCGGGGTGCAGTCACGTGGCTGCCATCATTTCAAGTCATTGGCTCAAGGAAACGCCGAGCCGTCGCATGCTCGATGGGCGCATCCTAGGATTGCATGCTCGCAAAATGCAATTCAGTGGGATTTGACCGCCCGACGCGCACGACACCATATGGGATGGAAGGAAAAAAAAAAAAAACACGCGCAAAACTTTATCGACGGTGACAGGAAGCGGTGATATATCAAGTCTCAGATGACGGCATGAATCAAACAACAAGATGATTTAATATTGATAAACTTGGCACTTGCTGTGGTCAACGGGGGTGTACATAGTGTGTGGAACACTCTCCTTGATGGGCAGCGTGGGCAACGGATGGCTCACAAATCAGCGGGTTGAATTCGATTCCGGGCCGTCCTGGAACGGAAGCTTCTTGCACCCTATTTTCATGACGCGCATGACGTTTCAAGGATAGTCGGGGAAAAGGGTTCTTGAAAACATGAAAAGACCCGAAAGCGATCCTGAAGCGATCGGGAGAAGACTGGCCGCACATATGCCACCGAATGGGCATCAAAATACCAATGATAGTAATATTGCATAGAATGGACGTGTACAGAGTTGTCTGGTACCAATATTGTAGCTGAGAAAGCGGGTCCGAAGGGGTGCATAAGCGAGTGACGAAAGAGTGAGCATGTGCAACTGTAGAGAGACGCGCGAGGGGAGATTGTACGCCGAGTCGAGGCATAGACTTTTTGATGGTGGTCGGGATTGTGTGTCATTGTGTGGCGTGATTGTGTGTGTGTTGCGCAGTTGGCGGGTTGCGGCGTTCAAAGGAAAACCGCAGTTCTGAAGTGTCAGGAGATCCCGTTTAGACCGGAACACGGTGAAGATTTGGTTGCAAAACATTTGTAGATATGTCAAAAAAAAATAAAAAAAGATATCTTACTCCCTGTATTTGGGAATGCGTGACAAATCTAAAAGTGGTAATACCGCTCCGAAGATGAGGAAAGGGAATTTGAAATAAGAAGCTGTGTCATGGAGAAGCGGATCTGCAGATTTGGCGAGGCGGACTATGTATAAACATGGGCAAAAGATGGCCTAGAAGAGTAGATGTGACGCGCGTCACGGGAGCAGAACGTAGATCTGAGATTTGTACGCAAAGACATGGAAGACGGACAACAACGATCAGCTTGTCGGGATGTACACCGTTCAAGTGGAGGGAGTCAGCGGGGCGCTCTCTAGTTAAATGTAATGATGATGAAGATGTTGTTGTCGTTGCATAGTGCTACCTCGACGACGACCAAGTTTCATTGACACTAATCTAGATTTGCACGGCCTTGTTGAATCCCCAACTGAGCTTGTTTCTCATTTTCCTCTGTAGATCTTTCTCCAGCCGCGTGCTTTGTCATGTACGTATGTTTTATACGTCGCCTCATTCTCAACGCCGTAAACGTTATTAACAGACCTCACCTTCAAGTTGGAACCGATCATTCAATCTCATCCCAATACCATTCACCATATTTCGATTCCCTTGTCATCGATCCATACTCCATTTCATAGCCGTTAGTCGGCTCTCTTCTTTTCGCCAAGATCCCTGTCTTCTTCAAGTCTTCCCTCAATGCTGACACAAGTTCGTTTACAACCTCCTCCTCTTCTTGCACTTGCCCAGCAAGTAAACAACGCTCGTCCTCGTGTTCCACAACACTTCCTCTTCCACGATCTCTCTATGCTCCTCGACCCTCCACGCTCTACAACCCTGGATAAAGAACATAACATCACAGCCCAATCGGGCTCCAATTATTCCTACGCTCCCCGAACCCAGTTCGATGACGCTGCTCATTCCAGTCCCCGCGACCTCTTTCATTCATCCTTGCATTCTTCTCCACGTTCATCCTACACTTCAGTTCCAAATCAGTCTCAACTACCAACCTACTCCGTGCCCTCCCGAGTCCCCCACCCTGTCCCTCTTTCTTCCACTGACAACATCTCTCGTCCCGGCACGCAAACCGAACCCTCAACTCGTCACATCTCAAGTTCGCCATCTCCAGTAGAGCTTCATCCTGCAACATCATTTCCTCAACCGTATAGCGCACCACATCATCAGGATCATTTTGCCTCATCGGCAACTTCCTATCCTCCGAATATGGACCGTTACTCAATTGCGAACCTTACTGACCGCTATTTACGGGGAAGCGATAAATACTCCCATACTCAGCATCCACTCCTGGACCAACGCCGCATGTCCGAACCAGCCATGTATGGTAGCGCAACAGGCGGTTACCCCACCAACACCGCAGCCGATCTATCCACCGCTCGATATCAACAGCTCCAGCACGAGTACTCGCACGTATCACCGCGATTACACGGTAGCTACCCCTCCTCCCTGCATCGCACATTGAGCTCCAGCGCTGTCAGCGATCATTTATCGGGATCGTCGTGGAAGGAAGAGGATCACATTCCCTTACAGTCTTACAACTCTATCGACCTAGAAGAACCGTTGTCACCTCTTGATCCCACATTCTCTGGTGGTGAGGGCTCACCGAGCATGGGCATGCCAGGAATGCCTTACGAGTCACTCCATGAGGACTATGGTCCGTCACCTCCAGGCACGGGGACATCAACTTCATCCAATGCCCCCGCCACGCGCCAACACGCGCACTTGAACGGTGGCTCAAATTCACCGTCTAATAGCAAACAATACTCCTTTGTCTCACTGCCAGGCAATGCTGTGAAAAAGCGGCCACGGCGTCGTTACGACGAGATCGAACGCTTGTACCAGTGCTCTTGGCCTGATTGCACAAAGGCCTACGGCACCCTTAACCACCTCAATGCACATGTCACGATGCAGAAGCATGGCCTAAAGCGCAGTCCTAACGGTGAGCTTATTTCTATGCCCGCTCATGACACAAATTTTCTACCCTCCGTGGTACCGTCCTTGGGACATCTATTCCCTTATTTTAAATATTAATCGTCGATGAACTATACGCTGACCACTGGTTGAATTCAGAATTTAAAGAGCTTCGCAAACAGTGGCGTAAAGCCAAAAAGGAAGAAGCGGAAGTTAGGGCACTCAATGTAATACGGCAAGGATCCCAACAACACCATATTCCTCGCGAATCGATGTCGGATGCAGACTACCAATCCTACCATCTCCGCTCTCACCTTGATTCTGCCCAGCACCCTGAACGGTTCCCTCAGCTTACTGGCCCCCTAGATGATTTCCATGACCCCGAGGCCCACCAGCGAGATGTCTATACTCGCCGGCAACAACGTTTTAGTGCATTCGTCTCCCCGCACATGCGTAACAGCCGTGTTGCATATCACACATCTCCTCATCGCCATGGCATAAATATACAAAACGTTCCTATGAATCGCCTACCCGCTAATAGCACGCTCTTGACGCCACTTCCAGGCTACGAACCATCCCCAATGGGTGGCATCCCAGATCTTGATCTTTGTGGCTCATACGATGTGTACAATAGCGACAGCCGCCCAGGGACAGGTCACGGGAGTGTTGGAGGGTATGATGACAGAAGGCGGTCCTCCGTGTACCCAGAAGATGGGCGACCACGCTCAAGCCACGTTAGCTTTGGCACTGGCCATGGTCTTGACTACCGGGAGCAATGATACTCTGCTCCAGTCAACATGACCGCACCGTATTAATTTCTTTTTAACCCATCACCCGGTAAATTTCCACCGTGCACCCCCTTCCTTGCCACGGCTCATACACCACCACACACCACCCTTGAATAAGATTCTTTGTTTCGGTTCTTTGGAATTAATGCTCTTGTTTGCAACCACAAGCTCTCTACTCCATGTTGATGCAACTTGCGCTACCCCTACGACGCAATAGGGGGTTCTCATTCTTTATGTGGGCCATACTTTATTACCTTTATGTTTTGCCCAAGGTATTTTGAATCGCATCGCTATTAATCGTGGAGCTGTAAGGTAGATCATTCTCCCCTCCCCCCCATAGTTTACACCGATGCGGATATGTATAACTCTGATGATGGATCCTTCTGGAAGCGTCTGATTCATCTGTCACCGAACTTTGCTGCTGAGCAAGATTGTTGATAAGCTCAAGGTGTGTCTCACAATTGTGCTCTGTCTTGGAGGGTTGCATAACACCTGCTCTCCCGAGTAGTCCACGTCCGTCTACTATGACCGTGATGGGATGTGGTCACCAATTTACCGTTCTCAGTGCAAGGTTTGTGCACGTTGGCGAAATGCATATGCTGGTAGGTTTGCACAGCACATACAAACTTATCAACATCGCCGATTCGCAGCGGACGGTCTGGGAAAAAACCCTTGAAGACTACATAGTTTGCTGTTCCCCCGGTCTTGTCGCGATCAGAATCAAGGTGATGTTTTCGTGCGCGACTCACAAAATTGTGGTCTTCCTGAAGCCTGTGCAGTGTGTAATGTGGGTGTTTTCAAACTTAATGTCACATGCTTTACCCACAGAGCCTCGCCAAGGTGTATATAGCTGTTTCGGATCCACGAGGCGCGATCAAACGGGATCAAACCACCTGGTCATGTACGGCTTGCGTGCTACTGGTGCCGGTGATGGGCCAATGAGGCCCGAGGTATACTCACGAGCGTTTTACCTGTGTGCTTACGCCAGCCTGATCGCTCAATCAACAGGAAAGCGAGCATTTGACCATCCGGGGAGAACCACATCATTGACGCCGATCCCGGTGATGAGCGTTGTGATACAACGACCTCCCCTGATCCAAGGCACTCTTGCTCCTGGCTGCGGCGCAGAGCTTCATTGTCGGACACCTTCCAAGACACCGTCATACCTGGTCCACTTATACTAGCAGCACCCTTCCATTGAGCACGGATAGTTGCGAATGCATGCACCCACGAGACGCAGCCACTGCCCGGAACGCCTTTTCGGAGCAATCATTTGGATTGGGCCGCCACCATCCGATTATCAGAAAAGTTACTCAGAACCTCGATTGTACGTGATACAGGACCCAAACTTGCACAAATCCCTCTACTGAGTCTACTCACCCTGCATGCACTCTCGTACTCAATTGATTACACTTTGATGACTGCCATGCGTACATCGAATCGATACAGACGCTCTCACTGCCCCGCTCAGCCTTCATGTCGTGTGGATCAGTGATCCCTAGTAAGCGAATGGTAAGCGTCATCGCGTCGGCAAGACCACACATCATCCATCTGATTCCAATCGATTCCATCAGGTGCCTTTCGCGGATTTCGCGACCGTCAACCCTCCCCGAACGTCGATCGAGTTATACTCGGCGCCACGGCTGTGTCGTACGTGACACCGTCTTGACTCAAAGAAGTTGATAGAGGGTTTCACATGACCCCGCCTATTTCTCCAAGCCCAACGGTATCCGACAAGGCGAGTCTCCAAGGTGCATAGTCAGTTGGGTTAGGTGAGTGTGTCAACTACTACTGGCTAGCACTTCTCCGGCTGCCGCATGCCAGTGCGCTCCAAAGTTGGTGGTTTCCCACGCGTTACCATGTCCTCGTGTTTCGAAGTAACTCAGTACATTTGTACGGTATGCTTCTCTGTGTGCGAGAAAGCGGTCAGTGCCTTCTGCCTTCCTTCTATGAAGCAACTGACAATGATGATGGGAACTCCGCATCAGCCGACCCCCGATGATTCGTTCATCGCGGACATGGCATATCCCGATGCCATATCCGCAACGCAGTTATTGTGCTGACAGAGTTCCCAAATTGGGATGTCATCTGGTCGGGTCATAGACTGCCACAACGAGGTCGACACACCGTACACACGTGTATTGGATCTCTTATGATCCCTGGCTTGTTGGCATCTCCCTTATGGGGCCTTGTCACAAACAGGTGACACGGTACGGCAGCACGAGCACGAGCAGGGAAGATTTGAGTTTGGACCTGACAAAATATATTCGCAGGGTTCAATGGGTCCTTGATCTGCGATGCTCGCGTCCGCATGACCAAAGATAGTCAGACACACTCGGTGTCCATTTATCGGTGCTCGTTGTTGACTGTGTGGGCGCAAGTTCGCATGTGACTCTTCGAGGAAGAGGAACGAGGATTAGACTTAACTTGGACAGAAGCCGAGAAGTCGTCTACAAACCTACCCGAGTGCAGAGGCAGACATCCATGTCAGTATCTGTATGAAACTAGCTTGCGTAACTTTGGTGGAACAGACTTTTTTTTCTTTTTCTTTGGCTCGCTTACGCGTTCGCCAATTAATGAAAGGGCCTACTTGAGCGCAAGATGACCGTTGGTTACAGCTCCTGTTCAGATGCATGACACGAGATGAGCAAACCGGCATGTGATCCGTCCCAAGCGCCCATGTAGCCCAACTTGCCCCGCGGCCATTTCCCTCGGAGGGGTTTCTGTGTAAACCAACAGGATCATGACAAGCTCTGTAGCATAGAAGCGTGGAGCATGAGCGTATTTACGAGGAGACGTGCGAAACGCGTTTCGTGTGGACTTGCAAGACGGACCGAAAAAAGAACTTACTAATGATAGCATTCCCCTTGTTCGAGTGGCAGTGACGACAAAGTGTGAAAAATCATGCGGATGCCAAATCGATTGGGGCGTAGTTCAAAGGGAATTGATGTGTCACTAGGTCAGTTCACGGTGTTCCAAGATAGAGGGGACAGCTTGCAGGATCTTATCGCATGTCACGGAGCCGCACGCCATGACGTTACGCGTCTGGTAAGCAAGCAATCCAATCGGGGTCGTCCCGCACCTGACGTGAATGAGTGGGAACACTAGGGCGGTATCACTGCGGCAGATCCAGGTATGGTCTAGTGTATCAGTAAACCTACGAGTGCAAGCCTATGGGGTTCAAGATTGAAGAGATCCACGGAAGTTTGAGAATTGATGATGCCCATTACCAGTTAATAATGACCGGTCGTAATTGCGCCGTTCACGGGTTCATTGATCCAAGGGGTTCGGGGCACAAATCTGTGAAAGCGCTGGACTCAAAGGAGGGATGAATTTTCAGTCACGGACGTGCAAGGCGCTGAGATACACCTTACAGAACAGGTTATTTATGGAACCAAATTTTTTCAGATCTCCTAGAGAAAAACTCGAGAACAAGATCTTCCCGTATTGGAATGACAGGTCGTACTTGACGATAATCCAGGCGTCTGGCAATGTCAAAAAGCGCGCGTCAGGAGAGTGAAACTGTTCGGGATGATTTCACTTACTTTACCAGTCTGCTGCGAGTATCCAGGTCAACCAACGCCTTTCTCAGGTCCGATGGACGTGGTTGCTGTCAGTCACGGATTATAGCATATCCCACTGTCTAACAAAGTTCACTTCGGTCCAGGTGAGGCAACTGAGTTGCGGTTCATCTACCATTGCTTTCTTCTTTGCTATCGTCAATATTTACTATAATCTATGGGGGAAAGCAAGGCTTCGAATCAGTCAGATACAGAGCGAATTGCTACTCACAATTGCTTGTCGTTTCCTTTCCGAAATATATGCAAGATCGTCACGGTTACTACGAGGAACTATCATACTCAAGTTTGGTCCAGGGCCCTTGAGTAACCCCTTTCGATAGTGGCTGTGCTAACGACCCCTCTAGTTTCCCTCGTGACATCATTCCAGTATAGGATGTATTCGCAGCGGAGCCCAACTGTGCGATGACTGCGCGTTCATGCTCATCTGTTTTGCTTTTGCTAGCCCCAAATCCTCAGTACAGTCATGTTCAGGCTTGAAGAAATCCCAATAGAAGTACTCCTGGATAATTTTCTGCCTTTGCTACCCATCTCTGACCTTCTCAGTCTTGGATCTACAAATCGCTTCTTTGCCACCCTTTGCAATGATGACACATTTTGGAAGAGGAAGCTACAACAGGATTTCAACTTCTCGGATGAAAACACTGCTCGTACCAGTGGTTGGAAGTTTATCTATCGTGGTCTGAGCCATCCACGTACTTATGTCTGGGGGTAAGAGGTTTGTTCCACTTTCATCCAACTCCCTCCCTTAGTTTTTGTCATCGCTTATAGGGAAGCATCCAGAGGAAGGTTGGGTATGATGCAACTTCCTCCGTCCACCGTTCCCGACCTTCCATACCCCGCCGAGCTTCACTTTGACGGCGGTGTTCCTGTCGTGCACTTATCCGCAGCGGGAATGTAAGTCCATCAGTATTTACGAAGGAGACACGTTTGGCAGCTCATTTCCAGGGCTTTCTTTGGTCTCGATTCTCATGGAAGCCTCTATGCTTGGGGTACTGCATGCGTCCTCCGCGCCGAATATGGTTCGTGCTGACGACATTCTAGGCACCTTGAGTGGAGATGGATTTGCGCTGCAAAACGATGGCTACTCTGCGCCAGCCCAGCCTGCACGTAGGCCACTGAAGCTTATTCTACCCGCTGCAACGCGCGCCATCAGGCAAGCAGGCACCCATCTAGACTTTTAATTTTGACGCATATTCTTTCGACAGCTGCGGAAGGTTCCACGCTACGAGCCTCGACGAGAATTTACACCTCTGGACCTTCGTAAGCTTCGGACGTCCGTTTCGACTTGTTACGTCGTTGCTGGACGCCACTACCCCAGACTCCACCCCATCACAGGTGGAGTCAGGATGGAGCTTTTCCTCCGTTCTCACCAGAGCTGGCGACGTCTTTGTCTGGTGGCCCCTCAGCGGTGAGATGAAGGAGATGATCTATACCCACGATACTGCCATGGATCAGGCGGGGTTGAAAGTGCATCCCACTGGCGACGGTGTAGTACCGTGTTCCCACTGGGAACTTCACAAAGATCCTCACAAACTTCCTGAGCTGCCGCGGTTACCAAAGCTCGTGTCCGGCGCCAAAGATGTGGACGTCCACCTGGTAAAGATCGCTGCTTTGGACAACCATCTCGTCGGCCTGACCAACCACGGGCATGTTCTCAAGATCTCGGTTCAAAGCGGCGACATAACAAGACACGAGGGATGGGAATATGTGTGTTAATCCCAATGAGCCTTTGATCGTTTGTCTGATTGGCACTGCCCAGTTGCCTCACTTCTCCGAGTCAGAAAAGATAAAACAACATTTAACATCTGCTTCTTCCGAGTTACAGTCACCGCAAGTCGTACGAATAACTCATGTAAATGAAACCATGAAATACCTTTGAATCGCGCTGAGCTGACGGTGACCCAGATTTCGGCGCAATACCAAACGTTTGTTGCCTACTCAACGGGATCAAGTTCCGTGGTCCTTATGGGATCGAATGGCACCAACGCCAATTCCGAGCCTCGCATTCTTCCAGCTTTGCAGAATAGAAATGTCATATCCGTTGTCCTCGGCGACTACCATTTTGGTGCACTGACATCGACGGGGAAGCTACTAACATGGGGACAGTATTCTCGCGGAGCTCTTGGGCTTGGAGATCCCACGAAGATCGAAGTTGGCCAGCCTGGTGGCTACCCAACCGAGCAACAGCGACAAGTAGCTGCAATTCACCGTGGCCCGCATCCCCCCTCTGTGATGGAACCGACCGAAGTTAGGTTTGACCACGGAGAAAGACGGAGCAGAAAGAGGTTCTGCTTCGCGGCAGCCTCTGCGGGATGGCACATGGGAGCACTGGTAATAGATCTAGAGGTATGAACATTTATCGATGGACAGCGAAGTTGTTGTATTGATCAAAATATCTTTCGCGATCTCTATCAGCCCAAGTCCGATGACCTCGATAACGAAGAAGATTCGGTTCGAATGCCTGGGGGCTTCCCCTCTGGTGCTGGGGCTTCTGCTTCTCTCGATCTCTCTCAACCACCTGGCTTGTGGGGCCCGTCACATATGCCAGTATTCCGGGTTGGCTTCGCCGGTAGAGGAGCCACACGTGGAGGGTTTCGCGGGCACGGCAGGGGTCACTGAAGGAAGTTCAATTCTCGTCGGGTGCCGGGCCGATGTAAGAATAGGGTGGGAGCCCTCCTTGTGATGTGGGAGTGGGTGTATTGTGTCAACTCGTCGAATCAGTGATGCTCACCACGATCTGTGAAAATACAGTTGCAAGCTTTAGCCGGATTACCGATATTTCATCCCCCCGCTCGTTTATACAGGCGTTTTGTTGCGCTCATAAAATTACCAGACGTGTCAGATCAGATCCTAAATGAAAGAGCATTCCTTTCACTGTTTTGCAAGTCAAATTAGGGTATAACATGGGTTAACCCGGGTGATTTTTCGGCACCCCTTCGACCTCTACTATCCATGTTTGTACGAATCATACCTGCAACAATGAACATGTCCAAAAGTAGTGGCGAGGCGTACCACGAACCCACTGCCACTTGAGCTTTGAAGCTTTGTGAGTTGGAGATGACCCACCTGCAAACGCCCGCCCGATAATGCGCGTTATGCACCAACAGACGAAGCTGGTGATCGCACAAAGTGAGCATCAGTTCTAGTTGGGATTTGTGAAAATGAACTTATCTGACGTGCCACAAGACTGATCTTGGTCAGATCGCCAAACAAGGGACGATGACCCACAGATAAGCCAAGTAAGTTGACCCCGTACTTGTAACCGACACACGCCACCCGCAGGTGTCACCCACCCAAGTTTTACCCCAAGTTTAACAGAGTTGAACAGATCAGCAAGCCTAGGGAATATTCGCATTAGATTGTTTTCCCATAACACGGTGACAAATCAATTCTTCGAATTTGCCCCCACCCAGGCTATCTGGTCCACTCCCGAAGGGGCCCGGAACAGTATATAAGTCAAATCCTACCTTCGCTACCACCAGCACCCACGATGATTTCTCCAATCATCTTCTACGATATCCCCAGCTCATTTCCCGGTAATGCCTGGTCACCAAACACATGGAAAACAAGGTGGGTCCCCTGGTGATACGAGCATCACGGAGCTCAACATGTCACCCCACCCGTAGATATGCCTTGAACATTAAAGGGGTTGCCTACAGAACCGAGTGGGTCGAGTACCCAGACATCGCAGCCCTCGCTAAGAAGATCGCTGCACCTCCCACCAGCACCAACAATGATGGCAGCCCATCGTATACCCTCCCCATCATCAACGACCCCAACACGGGAAAAGTCATCTCCGACTCCTTCCTCATCGCCGAATACCTTGACGCCACGTATCCCGGTGGTAACACCCTCTTCCCTCCTGGCACAAAGCCCCTCATGAAGGCCTTCGAGGCCGGTGTCGTTGGCGCGTTGGGAGGCGTTTTGTTGTTGCAGCTTGCTCTCACCTGCTACAAATTGAACCCTTCCAGTGAGAAATACTTCAGGGCGACCAGGGAGGCGAGTTTTGGGATGAAAATCGAGGAGTTCTCCCCTGAGGGTGCTAAGCGCGATACCGACTTGGCTAAAGGCAAAGAGGGCCTCGCTGCTGTCGATGGCTGGTTGGCGAAGAGTGGGAAGTATGTGATGGGAGACACCATCTCGTATGCGGATGGCATCCTCGCTGGCTGGCTCGTGTGGATCAGGATCACAGATGGCATCTGGCAAGACGTTGCGACTTGGCACAATGGGCGATGGGCAACCTACCTTGCTACCTTGGACAGCCATGCTGCCATCAACTAGTTGTATAATTCAATATTCGAATATCCTTGGATGCTGGTGCTTGTGAGTAAAATGATAGACTAAATTCTATGAGCAACAGACGAGAAACTGAGGATAAGTTCAATAGTAGTACCACCACCGACGCATAGGAGCCTACTCACTCGAATTGACCAAGGAATTCAGACTATGCTGCAAAAAGGAAGAAAAATAACCGGGCCTGGCCGGGAATTGAACCCGGGACCTCCTCGATCGTCACCAAATCAGGAAATTCGGTAACCCTAACAAGGAATCATACTACTAGACCACCAGGCCAATGATGGTGGCTTATAATGAGAAGTGAAAGACTGTCTTTTACTAATGATAGGGAGGCTACAACCACCAATTCCAACTTTAGCAGGCAAGATGTGTGTATGTACAGGGACAAGGAAAGTGTGGTGAAAGGAGTGTACAATGCAGCATACAATATTCGTAAAGACGCTACCTGAATCGGAATATGTTCCGCAGTGGGGTTGACAGCCGGCTCTTCGGAGTACCCTCGAGCCCTCCTCTGCTTACGTTGGCCTCGGTCGTGGTGGACCAGCGTTGCTTCCGTTGAGCCTGGGGGACCGCAGTCGATCCTGCGTTCTCCTTGTTAGCGCATGCGGTTTGACAAGGACGCTCAACCCAAGATGTCGCAGAGGGCGGCTTAAACGATCTGTCAGTTCCTTGTGCATTCACATCTTTCGGACGGAGAGCCGGAAGTCCCGAGAGCCGATTGGCCTTTCCAAGGAAAATGGGTCCTTTGGGAGCCAGCCGAGGCCTAGGAACGGATTTCTTCTCAGGAACATTCCTCTCAGAGGGTGGCTTCACCTCGACGGCGATCACTTTAGCCGGAATCGTTGACGTTTTGACTCTGTTGGGAATCGGGGTCAAAGGCCGTTCGGAGGCTGCAGTAAAACTCTGGCGCAGCGGTGAAGGACGTTTCGGTGTAACCTCTGGAGCGGGAGGCACAGGAGATGGCGCTTGATCTTCAGGTTCCTTGATGATCGCGTCCTCGAAACGGACACTCTTGGCTTTCTTCAAGATGCCTCTTACGTGCGGAGGAGTTGCGGGATTGACGAGAGCGGGGCGAGGGGGTAATGGGACCTCAGGAGGACTACTTAAATTACTAACAGGGCACTCCATGGCTGGTGTCGAAGAATGAGGCTGAAATCGACGCTCAGACTTTGTATTGGAGCCCGAGCCCTTGGTAGGCCTGGGACACTCGTCGGGAGGCAATAAACTAGCGTCCGCCGTGATCTCCCCAATCTGGCCGCGAAAAGACAGAGAAACTTGAGCAGATTCATTAAACGGTCCCATGAAGCCGTTCTCGAAGCTAGCAAGCTGCTGAGTGAATCCCCATTCGTCGGAATTGAGTGATGTGTGGGGAGTCTCCGGCGTCACCCCTGACTGTGGCCATTGACAACCTTTTTCGCTTGACTGGAGAGGAGCTGACAGCCCGCTCGCAAGCGCAGCACACTTCAACCTGAGATTTGCAAGCATGCTCGGGTGGTCCGTAAAGGGCTGATCAGGGAGCCGAATATCAAACTGAGGCGACCAAACACTTGGGGAACCCCGAAAGGCAGTTGGGATGTCCGGGTACTCCAACTCCTCTATAAGGTTATCTTTCAGCTGTAAGCAGCTTAGTGCCTTTCCGCGGCGAGCTGCCAAGGGTACGTCCGGAACATTTGATGGAGTTTCAATCAAAGGAACTGTTCGAACCGGAATCGATGGTATAGGAATTTGTGGAGAGCCCAGGATATCGCGTAAATTTTCCGAGGGACCGACGTCAGCGTTCTCCACCTCCGCGCGGGGAGTATCAAGACCCAGGTCCGCGGATTTCACAGGCATATGCGCAGTCCACCTATGAGTTCCCGTAGCATCCCGGAGAACGACAGACGCCTCTCGGAACATGCGCAAGTCCCGAGTACACAACATCTCTTTATCACGAGCTTGCGTTTTGCTTGGAATGACGGGTTCTGTACCTTCTCGCGCGTTTCGGCGCTGCTCGGTAAAAGACCTCATGATATCAGCCGGAAATATAGAACCCTCGGATACCCATTTTCTGTCTGGAACTGGCTTGTCACACGTCCATGGGATGTGCTTGGGGGGATCGTCTAGCGTCAGCGTGTCCTTTGCGAAATCAGCGCATGTACAGAGGATGATACCTGGCCAACTTACAATCCACTTCTGCACGTATAGATGTTCTTTTATCATCAGGTTCATACGAGGGATTGTTGGAGCTGTCAGAACCAAGGGAGCGTCTTCTTCGTCTGAGCAGATGTCACCTAGCTCGAGGGCTTCCGGGCGGATAGGGAAGGGAAGTTGCGCACGATGAGAATTCACGATGAAGCGCGGCGGCTGGTGTCCGTCAGGGAAAGTGGGTGCGTCCTGCAAGAGGCCATCTTCCGAATACAGATCATCGGTATCGTTAAATATGGTCCGGGAATTTTCGGCGAGCAGTTCGGGTAGCCCCCTAGCCTGGTCCAAGACTCCCCTTATGTCGAGAGTGAATGACGGTGACAGACCATGTGAAGACCCCAACAGATCGATCCTTATACGTGGTGGTGTTCTGGGAGAGGGCATGACGATGTTACAGGCAGGCTGCGAAAGCGAAGGGAACAAAGCAAGAATAAAGGCGTGGCTGGCATATCCGGGTGTCGTATAATGGGCCAGAGGCGGCTGACGGCTAGACGAGAGGCTGACCAACTCCTTGGCTGACGAGCTAGGGGCAGCGCGTGCCCACGGGGATACCACTCGCAATATGTTGAACACTTGCAAGAATAGGACACTCGTCATGACGAGTGACAAGAGTGCTGCAGATTTAAGTAGATGTGAAGACGATACCAAATACATGTGTGACATACAGGGGGGAATAATTGCCAGCCCACCGAACAGGCGCATGGATACAGGGAACAAATCAAATCCTCAGCCATGGCAAACGCATCCTCTTCTCACGACGGAACGCAATTTCAACAGGTACATGCCCCAAAGGAACTCCCGGACGGGACACAGTAGCGGTATTACACCTCGAGCGCTGGAAGAAGGCTTTGAACGAAGCCTTCCCCAAGGGAGGGGAGACAAGCGGAGCATTCGACGGGGGGTATGGAGCAGACCGACGCTCAGCAATGCGGCAGTGGAAGGGGATGCTATTTGTTGGACTTGGAAGTTGGGAACGAGGCGGAGGAGGCCGTGAAGGAAGGCTGGAGTAACCATGGACTGGATACGCGATGGGAGATCTGGAACTGCCTACAAGGAACTCGGGGGTGTCATACTGCTCGATGGTCAAGTAAGTAGTCATCAGAAACGCGACAGAACGCACGTACATTAGGTTCGTATATAAGCCCTTCTGATGGGCAGTCCGCGCTTCTGTCTACGTTGGTGGGGCCGCTCGTCTGGGCGCTCGAGAACTGCTACAGGTTTTGTGCACATGTTCAGCTGAGTGATAAAACTCGGAGAAGTGATACGTACAATGGACGCTGTGGGAGCGCTGGACTCGCTGCAAGTTGTGCGGGTAGACAACACACGGCCCTTCCCTTTGTTAAATGGGGATGTATGGGCTGAGTGCTCGGTAGCGAATTCCGCTCCGCATTCAGTTTCGGTCTCTGAATGGCAAGCAGGACGAGCGGAGTGCTGCATAGATGTGACGGTGGGGACTGGTGATGTACATTCTCCAGACAAGGAAGCTGCCTTGACCCAAGAAGCTAGGTCATCCAGCTGCCGGAGTATATCTCGCATGTCCTCGGGAAGGCCGTCTTTTGGACTTCTCACTGATTTAGCAGAGATAGTAATAGGGCTTGAACACTCTCCAGGGCAGACGTCACGCTGATTCGCAACGGCATGAGTAAATACGCGTTTTCCGTTCACCTCTGTAGAAATGAGGGCAAAAGTCCTTCCGGAACGCTTGGGCAAATACCCTCTGGATGTCTGGGACGAGGGTGGCATCGGAGGGCTAAGTGGTGGAGTGAGCGAGCGAGAGGGAACCAAGAAAAGCAAGGCGTCACGATCGTCGTAACTGCGTTGAATGTTGCTCTGGTTTCCGGTCTCCACTATATTCCTTGATGACTTGGTCGACAGCGTGGCATAGGGAAGCTTGGCACAAGTTGGATCGACTTGAGTAAGCTGAGTATGGGAAGCAATTGATCGGAGGGAATCCAAGGACCGTGAAACAATCATGGATGAACTGCGCCTCAGCGCATGGCCCCTTATAGACGCCCCTGCGTACCCTCCAGAGCACTCCTCTTGTAACGTAGAAACCATGGATGGAGCGGGGGAGGGGCGAGAATGTGGAGTGCGAGTTACAATCGGATCAGCTGGGAGGATAGTCTGTTTGACAACGGGTGTCCCATGCCTATGGTGACGTCCGCCCTCAAAGGTAGGGTGAACTTGGCAGGAGGAATATGGATCTCCCTGAACGATGACATAGCGGCGGGCCTCTGTAGCTTGTAGTGTAAACGCATTCTGGATGTCCTTCATAACAGGTCGTGCCTTCTTCAGCGGGGCAATTTTCCCCGGGCGACGCAGCAGCGGGAGCATTATATTGTTCTCTTTGGAAGCTGTCTGAGACATGCTAGAAGACATGGCGACACCAGGTGGATAGCGTGACAACCAGGGAGGACAAAGGCGGTCTGTCCATTTGGGTGGACAGGACAGAAGTCAGCCGCTGAGACATCCAGGGTAGCTGTGGAAAGATAGGGAGGCTGACAGATGGCATGCTGGTGGTTCCGGTGGTAGGTGCCCACCGTGTTGTCGGCCCTCCATCAAGATTCCACCGTCCGTTGTCACAAGTGGTACCATGAGTGTCAACCTGAACTTGCATACGAAGTGGATCGGAGCGGAAGCTCTCCATCCACGAACGTGCGACTTGAAACTGCATGACAGCTGCTGGAAATACAGTATCCACGAACCCAAGAGGTTTTAGGGCGTGTCATGGTCTGAACCAACTATTGTCGTGTCTCGACGAGAAATGGTTGGCATTGCTTGGTACCTGCGCTGTTGTACTGCACAGTCTACACTGCACGGCCGCAGCGGCGAATTGGAAGCGCGGAAGAAGCCCAGCTTTGTGTAGATCTCCAGAGAAGTGGCTTGATCTTTGAAGATGATCAAAGCTTTTCACAGCGAGTCAGTGCAAGTGGGTGGGTGCCAAATGTTGCGTCTCACGCTCGAAATTTCTGGCGTGCTCAGGCTGTTGCCGCCAGCGAGGTCTTGACATTCCACGCTGGTTCGCTTTTTTTTTTTTTGATTCTGTCCGCCATCAGAAACAAAGGTATTCGGTCACAATCATCAGCCCGAGGAAACTGGCAGTTGTTTGGCTGCGAAACGTGAACTTGAAATCGTCTCCCCGCTCCTACTAGGCACACTGGATCTCTGCCTCCTGGCTGTTCACTTTGTTCAAGCCTGTAACAGACGTGGCACTGCTATCCACCCATTCTTACTGCGCCGTGTTCTCTGCGTCTCCCAGAGTCCACTTTCCTTCACACCGCACTATCGCGCGCACAAATCGCAAGTCCTGCCTAGTGAGGACTTTGTTAGTACTTGAGGATAATCCATTCTTCTTACATCACGAACGCTCCAGTTTTTCAAGTTTCTTTGCGCAATCGGCCTAACAGCTGGTGAACTCGGAACCTCTCGCTTCCTGAGCTGTGTTGTCGATGTACGCACATACGCTAGGTATAGGATGATGATGACTTGCTAACCCAGATTTTACTTGTAATGTAGCCCCCTTTTCCCTAGTGGTGAGCGTCGTTCTATTAGACTTGTACATGATGAATTCGAGTTATTTGCACGTCAGTCGGACCTACGCGTCTCACGACACGTAGGAAAGGACGATGCTCTTCGCATTACTGACAATGTACTCCTTCTCCCCTCCGCATCAATGCTTATGACCACTTTCTTCAAAGCTTCCACGATTCAACTTCTACCGAGCCCGAACTGGCCCCCTTGGCCGAAATCCTGTCCGGCTATCTCCACCGACCACACTCGCATCTTCATTTTATCCCAGCATCCCACTCCACACAAGTTCATTCTCGCACACCATGTCTTCCACCAATAACCCAGGTGCTTCACGCACTACACTCGCGCCCTCTACCGCCAATGGGACGCGGCCGAAGTCTTCTACTGGACTTGTCCCAACCAACAACGTCACAACTAAGGAGGGTCAGACAGTTCGCGCCCGCATCGATCCCACTCTTACCGTCGACGATGTCGTGCGCCAACTTTGTGTCAACCTCAAGGTCACCGAACCCTCGACCCACTTTGCCTTAAGGGACCGCGATACTGATGAATTGGTGACGAACGACAACCTCAGAAAGAAGATAAAAAACAAAGCTCATCTGAGGTATGTTTTTTTTCCTTGTGGTGACTCTGCCGGGTGTTCACTAGTACTGGTATCAGGTTGGTCAACGCTTCAAGTATTGAAGCAGCAGAAATTGTCCAGAAACTCAGCCTGCGCGATGAGAGGACACTGAGGATGTCCCTGTTCTCGTTGCAGAAGTTCATCAAAGTACGTCTTTCCCTACCTCTAGCCTATCATACGACCAATTGCACCACCTTAGGAAGAGAAGTTTGCTCAAGAGTTCGTGAACCGCGATGGCCTTCAAGAACTTGTCGACGTTATCTACACCGAACATGGAAATACCCTTGCAGTACGTCCCCTCTCATCCAGCTTCTATAACATCAGTCTCAAGGCAAAATTCTACCAAAGTATGCGCTCACAGCAATGCAAAATCTCATGGACCTCGACTATGGGTGGTCAACGCTAGATGATAATTTCATCTTCAAAGTGGTCCAGATACTCTCATCATCCCACTCCCTCATTAACGTCTGTCGGCCTGCAACGGCGATCCTGAAGAAGCTTGTCGAAGCTGACCCCATGAACGTGCCGGGACCTGTCGTGGCCAGTTCGAGTAGGAGTCCACCAGTAGCCCCACTGGGTTCAGTGTATAGATACGGATTCCAGAGCGTGTTCGAACAGATGCGGAGGGAGAAGGGATCTTTGGAGACGGTTGTTAGTCGGCTGGGAAGCGCTGATACTGCTATGGCACTGCACAGGCGAGTAGAGTGCCTCACGGAAACCTTAGGTTCACTGGCTCATTGATCTTGCAGTATGATGTTGATAAACTCACTTCTGTCCCACGTCAATGACGCCCGATGGGACGAATTTATCTCTGAACTCGAACGGCTGAACGTCCGGAAAGCTGCTATTGTATGTCAATTTGTGCAGAGACCCGCTGTCAAAGCTGAAAATGCGGCAACAGCGTCTTATGTCATCTCATGTCATTGATGACCTGACATCCTGTGTTTTGGACTTCCAAGCAAACATTGTCCGCGTAACCTACCGGAAGAAGACAACCCTGGTAGAACCAGGTGCAGAGCCTACTCATTCTTCTGCGCTTCAGTACATTTGGGACAGCAGCAAAGTTCGTCAGGAACTCGATGAAGACGGTCAAGTATTGAAATGGAGGAAGCTGGGATTTCGCAGTGAAAGTATCATCGAAGAGTTTCAAGAAGTCGGCGTTCTAGGGCTTGATTGTTTGTGCAACTTCGTCCATGACGATCCGGAGTTCTTCTCCAAGGTATGTTGCGCTTGGCCGATCATCAAGTAAATTTGCCCTTATGAGGAGTTACCAGGTTGTTCTAGAACAACTAAGCCGACCTGAGGAACGCCAGTGTCCGATCGCCAGGGCATCAAACGAGATCGTTGAGCTTCTTTCTGAACATTGGGTCATCTTCGCGCCAGCCTGTGAATACTTTTTCTCCTGGTTACCGATGTTAAGATCTGACACAAACCCCAGATTCAACGTCGACGACCTTCCAGCCCTTCTTTCTCAATTTCCACAAAGTTCACGCGTTGGCTTTGCATTTCTTTTTGCGGATGTGGAACGAGAGTGGATCTGCCGCCGATGATTTCGGCCGAGTCGTTGCCCTGACCCGAAGCCAGTAAGTCTTTCCCCCGTCGTACGCCGGCACTCCTTAAGACGATATCGTTATCAAAAGGGTCAAAGTAGCGCTACAGCGGGAGAACGTGAAACCGTGGCATGAACTTGAGCGGGACTTCCTAGATTGTGAATACCGTGCGGTTCGGGATCGACAGATGCAGGAACTAGAGGCCGAAGATGATCTTTTAAGCAAGGTGCCAGTACGGTATGTACATGGTCATTTCCCAAACTTGCAGGTTGTACTCACGATGACATTACTGTTGGGAAAAACAGAAACCTCAAGGAGAAACTCACAAGGGAATCTGCCGATTTTGTCCGCCAACAACGGATACAGTGTCTATTGCAGGGGGCTTGGTTTATCAACGGTGTTTCGCCCTCCCAAACAGGGCACATCAAGAGACCAAATGCACAATGGAGATTCATGCGTCTGGTAATATCCCCATTCCTTCCTCACGGCTTTCCGTGCTTATTATGGGACCCTTAGGATAACGGTTACAAGTATTTGCACTATGTGGATAGCCCCGCCAAATTTGAGGTTCGGAACGGATTGGAAGATCTTCCAGAACGCAACGAGATTGCAGCTATCAGCCAAATCACAACGGGCACTTGTGCGCCACCTCCAAATGCTTTACACAACCACGTCGATTTGCCTCCCACTCTTACCCCTTCGCCGCTATCCTTTTCTCTCCTTAATGCCAACGAAGACTCGTTGGGTGACCAAATTGCCACTGATCAGTCGACATGGGCAGATTGGACGGATGGCTTAAACATGTTACGACGAGATAGTGGACATGTCACTTCCGATGAGACAGCTGGTTATATCAAAGCACTCACGGAGATCGGTCTGAAAATTAAGCTTCTTGGTGCGTACTTTTGTCCCGCATTCTTATACATGGCTTCTGACCTGACCTACTTCACCTACCCTTCGCCTCACCGACCACAGACCTTACAGGCGAACAGGTCGATATACCCAGCGGGCTGGTGGCTGGACCCCCTCCTACTAACACCGACTTTTTCTTCTCGGATCCATTCTGAATGTACAGCGTCCACTTGTAATTTTTCTTGTACTTACTGTATAGGAACAAGCCAGTGTTTTTTTTTGCTGGCGCGCAACGGAAGACGGCTAGCTCGCACAAGAAGGCTGATGTGATCGAAAGTCCCGTGCAGACAAGGTCGACAATTCTATTAGTTGCTCCTATGGCTTGTTACAGTAGACATTGCCTTCTTATCTCGCAAAAACTATAACGAGAGAGAACGTGCCAAGTGTATGCAGTTGATGCAAGTGGGGAGTCTGTAGGGAGCAGTTGATGCAGTTTTTTAATGAGAAGGATGTATGTAGATAGATGAGGGATATAATTTAAAAAAATGCCACGGGTCACGGGGGTTGAACCCGCGATGCGATAAAATGAGTGCGGTGAGTTGGATCATGCTCGACAAGGTGGGGGAGCATCAAGCGGGAACTGGAACAGGGGACGACGATACGAGACAGCGCTACCTCAGTTCAGTTCATGACACTGTTCGTCGTGGCTGAACCGTTCTGCTGCGGGTGAGATGCCGCATACCCTTCTCCGGCCTTGAGGAAGGGGACAAAGATGGCACCTGGATTCTGGAAGTCGTTGTGTACCACGTTGACAAGAAAGGAATTATCCAAGATGTCCATGATGAGCTTTCGTGAGGGTGAACCAGCCTCGTACACGTTGGCCCATTTACAGCCCAATTCAAATGCCTCGTCCTAGGATGCGATTGATGAGCCCGTACGATGTCGATCCTGCATAAGGATGTGCTTACTTTCCACGCCATGAAACTAATAGCCTCCACGATGGTGGGTTGGATAATCTCCTTGTTAGGGAAGACACCCCATGTGACAGCGTTGGGCCCATCGGAATGAGTATTCGTCCGTAGGTCACCTTGCTTGTTGATGACGTAGTACGTCATGTTGCTGTCAAGCTCAATTTGAGAGATAAGTAGCTCTAGCAGCTCTCCGTTCACAAAGAACTCCAGATACGCCTAAGCAGTTGGAATTCAACAATGATCCTATACATCGCGGGGATTAACGCGTGCGATGTACTGACCTTCTGGTAGACGTAGCCATTGCTTGGACCCCAGCCGAAGTTGGAGTCGTCACTCCGTGCACCGTTCACGGCCGGTTGGGAGTTAATGGTCAAGAAGCCAAGTCGGTTTATCTTCGCGAGGTCTGAAGCGATGACGGAGGTTTCTGATGAAGCTGGCTGGTCTGACCAGGGAAGAGAAGTGAGCTGCTTCTCGCAGAACCGAGCGAAAAGGTCGGCAACTTCAGCAAAGGTCTCCGGCTCGCCCCAGAGCTTTAAAGCCACCTCTTTCTATGAACATGCGAGGTGCGTTAGGAAGATTCGTCGGCAAGGGCATGAAAGACTCGCACCGATTGTTTCAGCGAGACACCGTAGCCGTCAAGTTCACCGTACGCTGGACTCCGAGAATCACCGAAACGTCCGTTGGGGAACTCGTCCCAATTCTCAGTACGCGACAAGTAGGACTTGGTACGGTTTGCCCAGAATATCGGCCGGATGTTTTCTTGTCGACGGTTTGGGGTCAGCGACTATGAACCATATTCAAGTTAGGATGTACGTCGCGTGAAAATGAAGGACTTACCTGTCTCCATGGCAAGGGTTTGACAGTCTCGACCCGTGGAACCAAATTGAGCTCCTCAAGCAGCATCTTTGTACCCTTCTCCAAGTTCATGGTATAAAAGTGAAGCCCTCTGATTCCAAGGCCTGCGTCGAGGATCTTGCGACACATATCTGCAACCAGCTTCGTGCCGATCTCTCTGACCTTCTCGTCGTTGTTCTTGTGGGGCTCCAACGCATCCATGAAAGACTGAGGGATCTGCGTCTTCGCAAGACTAGTGGCCTTCAGGAACCCATTCCATGTTTGTATAGGTGCAATTCCGGGAACAATAGGGATGGTAATTCCCGCTGCTCTGACGGCCTTGACCCAGTCAATGAAGATATCGACGTCGTAGAACATCTGTGTGAAGATGAAATCGACACCTTCGTCGATCTTCTCCTTGAGGTACTGTATCTCCAGCTTGCTCTCTCTCGAAGGGAGCAGTTGGTTCTGTGGAAAACCAGCGACTGCTATGTCGAAATAGTCGCCGTATTCGTTGTGGATGTGTCTGACGAGATCGATGCCATGGACAAAACCACCTGCCACGGCTTCCCATTCGTCTTTGCCTGCCGGAGGATCCCCGCGGAGTGCAAGAACATTACGGCAGCCATGCTGCTTCGCTTCCTACGCAATTGTTTTGAGCTACTGACAAGTGGATGGCAGATGTGCCAATTGTGACTCACTCGGAGGGCAATGTCGACCTTTTCCTTGGGCATGTTCGTGCACGTCAAGTGCATGCATGTTTCGATACCAAGAAGGCCTTGGCATGTCTTGACCATTTCCGATGTCAAATCAGATGTCCGACCGCCAGCATTCCTAGCACTAGTTCAGTAGGATTCATGAAACAAGCAGGAAAGTAGGCTCACCAAGTAATATCAATAAATTCTGGACCCAAGGCCCTCATGCGCTCTATACGATCAAGTAAATTTTGGAGACCCTAAGCAGATAGCATGCGGGATCAAGCGCCGTTGACCATTCATGGCACGATAACACGCACCTGGGCCGTCCTCGGAGGAAAGTACTCAAAGGACCACCATATCTTACCCTCTTTTGTAGACTGCTCGATCTTTTTACTGATTTTCATGATGGAAGCGTGAGGAAGAGAAAGATCGTGAGGCCAGGAAGGAAAAGGGACAGTCTGGGTATTTTATCGTCGTGGGTTCAGACTCGACTAAGTTTCCCCGCCTGATCATCCGACTTGGAAACTTGCACGAAGTCATTTAGACAACACGTGACTTTCCTGCGCTCACGACTCGCGGGCGACTAACGACAACACTCTCACAATAATACAATAAACGGACGTCGTGTGTACCAGAAATACAGAACGGTATACTGTAAGAATCTATAAGGACATACTTTCCCTTGAGATCAAGTCAAATGCTTCAGGATCCTCCCGAGCCTACTCATGTTTAATCGACCCAGCCGAACACAGGGACTCTTCTGAGGTCATATATGCAGAACCGATACCCTTGTGAAATGAGGCAAACGGTAGAAACGGTTGTTTACGGCGAATAGCGGAGCCTCAGCTGTATACAAGATATACAACCGAGGTCGCGACCACGATGGTCGTCACCAGCACCATGATGGAAAAATGTATTCTGTCAGAGATCGGTGAGATGCAGCAACAGAAACAGCCCACAGGGAACCTCACTTCGTCGCAACAAGGAACGCTCTCATCCTCGTCAAGTCTTTTACACCTGTGTGATATTCCCAAAAGGCAGCAGCGATGGCGGCTAGAGCAGCAACGAATTGTATTATCGCGACTGGCAAATTAGCTTTCCCGAGGGTGGCTGACTGGCTTGCATCGGACCCAGGGGGAGCAGGGAGCCGTATGCCAAGTAAGGCTGATGATGATAATAGCGTCAACAGCAAGACCAGCTTGAGGTGGGACAGAAAGTTGCGCTCTAGCATGCAAAAATCGCGGACTATGCTGCCGACGACTTCCAGAGTCAACGACATTGTTACAAAGTTCGAGGTGTGTTTGTTGTTACAGTTTTGACAAGGGCAAAGATACGCTACAAGGGCAAAGATACGCTACAGCGGCAAATATAATAATAATATTTACTGCTACCTTATTGGCATTGGGAAAATCAATTCACGTGTACACTGGAGGAGGGCTTGGATGACACGTGATCAGACGCGTTATTTGGTCTTTATTTGCTTGTAGTTGAGATTGGGTGCCCATCTTTCCTTCCGTCTCATTTTCTCTAGCCTGTTCTTTGTCACGATTTACATCTAACGTCCGACCAACAGCCTGCTAAGTCTGTGCTCCTGGTATTTACGAACTTGACACGACAATCAATCAACGATGGGTATCTTGAAGAAATTCTTTTCGATTGGCAGCAAAAAGTCCAAGAAGCGATTTGCAGCAAATCATGATACCGAACCCCTCCCTTCAATTCCGCAGCACCTCAAGCCGCATCAGGACGAGAGCACGGAGGCGGCGGTCAGTCGACTTCTCCGTTCCTCATCTGGCCGATTTGCAGCAGAATCAGTGATGGATTTCACGTCGTTGCCCCCTCTCCGTACGTTCATCTCACAATACAGATCTTGGTGGCAGTTGCACGCTCATTCATGCATGCTCATGCAGCGCACCCTATTAACTCGGTCATCCCACCGCCGACGATGTCAACGGCGACCCTTGGCAGTGTTTCTGGAAAGAGCACATATTCTGTGACTATTCACGGACGGACTGTCCATAGTCGCACGGAGTTTCCCAACGCATATCCTCCCATGGACAGAGTATTTACTCCCAAGCGGTCCCTCACGGACTCCGCCCGTCGTCGTTCTAAGAGTGTACCAATCACTCCGCGAGACAAGAATCGCCTACTCGCACTCCGTCAGGACCCCTCCGTAGCGGGTCTTCTCGACCGTTATAATGACCAAGGATGTTTGGACTCTGATATATTCTCAAACACCCCTTCCCCACCTAAAGGAGGACGTGTTCAGAGACGCCGTACGGGGTCGACTTTGCGGCAGTTGCTTGGACATCCATCCTCACCGGAGCTCAGAAATAGTAGTGCTGAAGGCGACATATCCTGGGCGGAAAAATTCCTTGGGTCAGTGTAGAACAAATCATTCCAACACTCACGAGTACTGACAAGAGAAACCATGAATCAGCGAAACTGACGGCAACTCCTCCGTATCCTCATCGGGCCCTCGGACGCCCGCCGATATCCATATCATCCACCCTAATTCCGTTCACGCTGATCACAGCTTTGCTCTTTCTGCCGAATGCGACATCTCAGCCATCAACCATCGCACCTTCTCCTCGCTCGAAGTTGAACTTAGCGTGTCCACCGACCTCGCGCACCAACAAGCCCTCAATTCGCCATACGAGAATCTCATGACGCCCCAACGGGCTTCCCAGATCTTCGGGTTCCTCACTGACAAAAAGAAGGCACCCGACGCTCCCCCCTCGCGACTTCCCCAGTTAAAGACGACTACATCCCACTGTCGACGATTTTCAGCCGAATCCTTCACCAGCGATACCCACCACTCTAATATACCCCTCCCTCGCCGCAGCAGTATCCATATCCCCCAACCAGTCTCGCCAACCAGTCAGCGACGCTTAACTCTTACCTCCGATGCGAGTGGGTCTGCTCCCCCTTCGCCAACGGCTACGTCGTTCTCACAGCCACAGTCTCACGATGAGGAATCGAGACCGCTACGTGTTGTCGCTACCAACCACACAGGACACAGCAGTCGTGGCCCTCGGGGCCCTCGTGCCCCTTCGAAGATACTCTCACGATTGAGTGCGGGACCTTCTCAAATCGCCCTCCCAGTTCCGTTCGGTGATAACAAAGTTTACACAGCCACTGAGTTGGTCACAGTTACACCGCCAACCCTAGGCGAACAGTCTAACGCCTACAGCAAGTACACTGGTATTGCTGCTGCTAAACCCAGTGAAACGCATTCTCAAATACCCACGCTGCGAACTGCTTCGGGCTCTTCAATTCGTTCCACAGAGGTGAAGAAAGACTGTGACATCCGCTCGGTGGCTCGCAATGCTTCTTCACTTTCAGCAAGCACTTTAGTTCAAGCGAAAAGCAAGCCGGCAGTAACTGAGCCACCGCCACTGATCAACACACGTACTCAGGACAAGGAGAACGATGTTACATCCCGCCTCCCTCAACCAGTCACACCTATTCGACCGTTTGCGTTGTACACACGTGACCTGCCGTCGCCTGCGTCTTCGTCTGAATTGTCACCTGTTGCTAAACAACTCATGGCTAACCTGAGACTACAGCGAATTCAGGCACGTCAGCGAGATAGACAGGCTGGTAGATTGGGCAGCAGTCAGAGTAGGATTCGGTATTGATCTCGACGTCCTTTCCCTTTTCCTTTACCATAGGTCTCCTTCGCTGCTCGACCCTTGCTTTGTCGACGATAGTTACTCGCATTCAGTTTCGAGCAGTGTATTTATGCATTGTGTCTCCTCTCGTTTTGTTTAGTCGCCTAGTGTTTGACTGCTTTGCTTTGTGTTTTGTGCCTTGCAGGTTCTCGGCAGTGTACATATATAAAATATCCATACACTAACATGGACTCGACTTTGTGGTAGTGAAGCGTGGTATCCTTGGAACTTGTGAAGCCCTAATTATCCTCCCATTGGCTCATTCTCTCATTCACCTCCGCACAGCCACAAATCAGTGTTGTGCTTATCACTCTCACTAATAGCTTCCACATATTCCAGATTTCCCACCGACGACATTCATCCTAGGTCTGGGTCGTACGAGATGGTGCAGTCCTACGGAGCTGCGAACACGGCAGTTGCTGACACTATCAGCGACGTCCCTAGCGTTGAGGAGAGCGAGGGTTCTGCATTGCTTGGGAGAGGCGCTGCTGTGAAACCTAGAGAGGGTCATGCAAGCATTATTAGCTCCGTCAGTAACCTGTCAAACACAATCATCGGGAGTGGTGCGTCAATTCCCTTCCGGTGTGTGCAGCTAGAGTGTTGACAGATTGCCGTTCTCCAGGCATGCTGACGTTTCCTCTGGTAAGTGGTCATTCCTGTAATGGAGCTTAGACTTATGTGGGTGGGTTACTCCACATCAGGCTATGGCATCTGCGGGTGTCATTCCAGGGATCATCACTTGTATATTCTCTGGTACCGTTGGTGGCTTTGGCTTGTACCTCCTTACGCGTTGTGCTCGCCACGCCCCGCATCGGCGAAGTTCGTTCTTCACCGTTGCCCAGCTCACTTTCCCACAGGCAGCCATTTTCTTTGACGCCGCCATTGCTACCAAGTGCTTTGGCGTCTCGGTTAGGTATGTCCTCATTTCGGAAAGGTTAAAGTCTGCAGGCGCTTCCCTCGAGTGGCCATGGTCTTAACTTGATATGGACTACGTGCTAA
Organism: Gyrodon lividus; assembly: GCA_014904945.1. Classification (NCBI taxonomy): domain Eukaryota; kingdom Fungi; phylum Basidiomycota; class Agaricomycetes; order Boletales; family Gyrodontaceae; genus Gyrodon; species Gyrodon lividus. The sequence goes on from MU127466.1 coordinate 77,368, forward strand.
CATTGGGCCCCATCCTCTTACCAGTTATCTCATCATCATCAAGTCGCTTATGCCCAGCGTTGTTGCGTCAATATACCACGACTTGACTTCCCCGGATACCAACCCCCCAGACTGGGCACTGTCCGGCCACATCTGGGTCACGCTTCTTATGTTATTACTGGTTCCACTTTCGTTCCTTCGGAGACTAGACAGTCTTAGACACACAAGTTATATTGCAATGTTTTCTGTCGGTGAGGGTGCTCGTTTGGCCGGTTGCTGGAGTTCAGCGCTAACGAAACGTCTGTATCGACAGTATTCCTCGTCATCATCGTCATCACATGCTACTTCAGACCGCTTGAGGGTACAGCACCGCCGGGGGAGATTCATCTTATTCACTTCACCCCCAGCTTTGTGACGACGTTCCCTGTGCAAGTGTTCGCATTCACTTGTGCACAGAACGTGAGCAACGCGTTTCCTCAACGATAACATACTGCTGAGAACAGTTTCAGATATTTCCGATCTTCAATGAGCTCCGGACTAATTCACAGGAACGCGTCAACATGGTTATCAGCACATCTATCGGTGGAGCTGTCATGACCTATGAAATTATCGCGGTATTTGGCTACCTGACCTTCGGATCTAGTGTAAGTATAGTGCTTATGTTGCTGCTATCCATGGCTCATTACAGCACCCGGTCAGGTCGGCGCGAACATTATTGCAATGTACCCTTCGACCTCGCTGTTCATCGCTGTTGGCCAGCTGGCTATCGTCCTTCTCATCATGTTCTCCTATCCCTTACAAGTTCAACCCTGCCGCAACTGCTTGGACAAGATATTCCATGCAGGTGCGGTCATCAAACCAGCCTTAGAAGACGACGAGGAAGACGTAGACGAACACGCAGGCGGAGACATGACAACCTTCAAGCACACAGTTCTCACTGCAGCCATCGTCTTCTTTGGCTTTATCATCGCTTATAATGTCGACGATTTGCAGATGGGTGAGTAACCTCCGAGGTGGTCGCTATGCCCTTTCACTGATTTGCCGATACGGGAAGTTCTGTCGTTCGTCGGCTCCACAGGGTCTACGACAATATCTTTTATCCTTCCTGGGCTTTTCTTTTGGAAGGTGAGAAATGGATGTTCCCATGCCATATGCCTGACAGCTGCTAAGCGTCCGTGTGCAGCTCTCCAAGGATGACCTCACAGTGAGTCGGGCGCTGAACAAGAGTGCGTTGGCGTTGGCTGTTTATGGATGCTGCGTCTTCGTGTTTTGGTACGTAAATTTCCATGTGAACTGTGCTGCCAAGACCAAAGCGTTTGACTGCTATTGCCACAGCTTGGCGTTCAACATTTACCAAGTGGTTTACCCTAAGTCGACGGGGGTAGCTCACTAAGTGCATTGTACCATGGCATCCACAGCCTGTGTATATCCACAAGACATAACTACTAGTAGAAACAAAGTAGAAACATGATGGACAGTCAAGCCTGATATCAGAATGAGGTGTCAGTGCCAGCGCCAATTAATGTTTCCCACGAGAGGATGTGGAAGAGCTTTGTCAAATCATTGCAACTACTACTGTCCCCTAGACCTACGGATGTATCTACATCCCGTATCGTGACTTTTCCCTTAGACGGTCGTTATTTCCTCGCTGTCGCTGTGCTCGACGCCCACAAGGAGGTTTGTGTGTAACTTCTTACTCGCTCGCTCGACGTCTCTTCGGTGAGTCGCCCACCAACTCCCCAATCCAGTCGAACATTTCGCTTCTGTGTAATTTCCATCTTTTGGTTTTCCTTGCAACCGTTGTTGTATTCGAGTGCTAAGGCTGCGTATGTCCTGTATTTTTCGCGTGTCCAGGCTGCTCTTTATCATGAATTTTTCGTCCACTACTTGCATTTCTTCATCAACACTTTTCCCATCATCTCACGAGATGGCCGCCACACCAAACAATTCGCATACCGGACTCCATCTGGCAGCAATTTCTACCCCTCAATCCTCCAACATGCTCGAACCGGCGGCTGTCCAGTCGCCATCTCGTTCTGATTCAGAGCCCTTCGCCGAGTCCGAGAGCAGCGGCGCCAACGCCGGCGCTCTCGCCGACGCCGATCCCCAAATTGTCGAGGCTCTCAAAAGTAAAGATAGGATATACGTCCTGAAGCTCGGAGAGCAGATGGAGAGTTTAATCAATGATCGCAGGTTCGTTTCCCCCTTCTTGCAACTTCTCGCCGCTACTGCATTTCTCACACGGTGGGATGACGCTCTTGTATCCTTTCTATTCCCTTTTCAATTTTATCAACGCGGGTGATTTCAGGGCACGATGAATGGAGTTACTGATGATCTTGATTGGATAGGCCTCGTATTGACCTGACGCCAAACACTTCTTATCAAAGGCTTCTCGTGCATAGATGCTCTGCCTACTACAAGCTCGCACCCGAGACAGACCTTATCACGAAAGTCATCAGTGTTCTACTCACACTGGAGAGTAGGATGTAAGTGCCCATCAGCTCCGTGTAAGACCTCGCACGACTCATCCACTACCTGTCCCAGACCTGCTCGCCGTATTGCAGAGCTCGTGCCCGCCCAGTCCCCTACCCACCCCACCATCAAAATCATGCGTCGAACTCCTGCCGATCGCCAACGCTCCAAACCTCATTCACAGGCCGGGTCTGTGGCCGGTGAAGATGCTGAACTATCGGATGTGGAGCCATCCGAGGCTGGGAGCTTGGGTGGGCGGAGCAACGCGACTGGGAGTAGCAAGAAACATAAGACGATTGCGGAACGAGAAGCTGCTTACAATGAGGCTCGTTCTAGGATATTCATGGACTTTGAAGAGAAGGAGAAGGGAAAAGAAAAGGACCTCAGCGCTAGCTCGTCTACTGTTAGTCTCACGTCTGGCTCAGTGACGAGTGCAGGCGAAACCAGCAGCACGGGCGATTTGGACGATTCGGTGAGCTCACCTACGACTGAGAGTGAGTGGTCTGGACCGGTCGTGCGAGATAAGAAGGACGGCCGTTGGTCCAATGGGTCGTCTTCAAGGAGTCTCCGCTCAACTGCGCCTACTTTCAACGGGTCCAATAGTTCTCGTGGATCAAGAGCTCCATCACCATCATCATTCAAATACCCCACCTTATACGAGCCCTCTCCGGCTGCCGCGCCTTATGATATATCGCAACCTCCTGTTCAGGCTCCCGGCTATGGCAATGCATACCTATACGCATACCCACAACCAGCCCCTCCTGCACCGAACTACATCCCACCGTACCCTTACTACGCACCGTATCCTTACCCTCATCCCCAGACTCCCATCCATAACGCAGATCCTGGCAGTCACTCTACTCAGGCTGACGTTTACACGCCTCAGCAACACCCTCCCCACCACGGCGTCTATGTTCCTTATGAATGGCATCCTCCGCCTAACCAGCAACATCAACCCCCTGCTCACCCTTCTGCTCAACACCAGCCCCACCCAGCACCCAGCCCTCCCATCGCTCCCCCTGCCTCCCAATACTCGACTTACACGCCACCGGGCCCGACCTATGGTCCCTACCCGATCCCAGCTTACTATCCTTCTCCTTCTCCAATGCATCATATGCAATCATCGCCCTCCCCGGTCCAGAACCACGCACATTATTCACCTGAATATAATGGTGGGCACGACACGTACTCACCCGGCCGACCGTACCCTGGCGTTATCGGTCAACAATCCCCAACGATGGGACCCAAGCCTAGAGGCGCTCCTCCCGCTCGGAGCGCTTGGAGCTACGGTCCTGGCGTGGGCATGGGTGGGTTTGGAATGCACAATGGTGGTGGTAGATCTTGCGGAGGTGGAGAAGTTGTAGGACCACGTTTAAGCTCGGCCGTAAGAAGACCTCCTGGAAATTCGAATGCAAGCGCTGGTAGCAGAACACTAGCTGGTGATGAGGCGTCATCTTCGGCCGTGAGTCAACTCTCACCCCTCCGTCATCTACTTCGCCCCTCTTCTCCTCGTGTGTTATCTGACAGAGTGACTCCCCCATTCTAGTCATCTTCTACTTCATCGTCGTCACGGAGAACGTACACCTCAACCACTTCGTCCAAGCATCCTCTTCCCGCGAGACCCGACTGGGCTGTTGGTTTAAAGCCTCAGCCTACCTTGCATTCTACTCATCGTCATCATGATCACTCCGCGAACTCTCACAATATATCACCTCCTCGAAGTAACGGTCAACGGGGACAGCAGGCTTCACCTCCACTCCAATCGACGGACTTCCCACCGCTCATTTCGGTGAACCCTGTGGCTGAGAAGCGCATGCCGGTCGCGGGAGTGTGGAACAACTCGTCGTCTACCCGCTCCATCCTCATACCTGGCAACAATACGAACAACCCACATACCGCCGGTGGTCTCACCACAAGCAACATGCCAGAGGAATCTGAGGGTATCCCTGAACGACTGCCTGTGAAGGGCGGTATCGAACTGTTCAGCCCCAAAGGCGTTTGGAGGCCTGGCGGTGGTGCGCACAATCGAAGCCCAGCTGCACAAGACAAAGTCGATAAGGACAAGGAGAGATTACGTGGGGAGGTGGTCGCTGACGCGATATTGGTCGATAAAGTTACCATGCTCTCGCTTGAGGATAGGGATGGTGGCGCAGTGAACGCAACGAAGGGTGTAGCCCCTGTGGTGTTAGCGACTTGAACGACTTAGGTAAGATAGTGCTCCCCTCTTGTATGCATGCGAGAGAAGCTGTTTATTGATGGGTAACTTTTGGGAGCAGTGTCGTATGTCATTTTGTGCTTATGCTAAGTCTGCTTGTCACTGCTGTCGATTTTGTGGCTTGTACCACGCACATGAAATGAACCGTCCTCATTACAGGTAGATATATAACATAGAAATGAAATGTTTTGTAAACATATAATAAACGTGTTTCTTGGCCCACCACTGGCACCTGACTGGGACTTCCAGCCGTTTGTTTATTCTAGAGGCTTTTGCCAAACAACGATTGCATAGCCACTGTTTTCCTTTGATCATGACTACGCGTTTGCGCCATAGGACTCATGCAGAAGAGGAGGATGCGTCTGCGTTGAAACTTGGAGCCGGTACGTCCCAGAGGATGATTGCATCGTACCACCTTCAAATCTCACCCCCGTGGTAGAGTTTAACAATGCTGGTTGCTTGCTCATCTCGGAGGTCAAGTACCTGCTAGAGAACAGGGACAAGGATGCCCCCGATACTGCGTGCGTCTTATCTGCTACTACATGTCCGTGCCTAATTCAATGTCTGCACTGCAGAGTCTACAATAAAACACTGGAGTACGTCAAAACATTTGCAAAATTCAACACCACAGATTCTGCCAGTGCCGTTCGAGAGTACGCTGTTCGTGGATGCCAGTGGGTCGTACTGATGAGCCCCTCAGAACTCTTCGCCGAGAGCCAGCTCTCACACAGTTTGAGACTGCCCAGATCGCGAACTTGTGCCCCGGTACTGCAGAAGAGGCCAAGAGTGTCATCCCGAGGTAAGTCCCGATCACCCCAACACGTAGTGATGCCTAATCAGGCCTCCTTTGTAGCCTCGTTAAAATTGATGACGACAAACTACAAGCCCTCCTCGACGAAATTCAAACAATGCGCAAGTTCCAGTCATGATCACAATCAGCTTCATGTATCGTTGATAATATTGTATCAAATAGCTTGATTTACTAGCTCTGGTGTGATCGCTTCATCCCCCAATACTGTGGACTAACCCTCCATATCTTCTAACGCAGGTTTGCTGAGATTTTCCTCGTCTGATTCAACCTCTTCCTGGAGTGGTGGGGCGTCTTTGAGATCCTTGGTATTGGTGACATCAAAGCGCCTGTTCTCCCTGAAGGGCTTTGGTCTCCTCCTTTCATTTTTCTTGATGAGAGCAGCCACGGGAATAATGCCTCTCGGGTTCAAGTACAGCAAATCACTTCCTTCATAGCTGTCCACGTATCGAACCCAGGCGTCGAATCTATGTGAACATAACATGAACAGGTATTCTTTCACTCTCCAAAGAAAGAAAACAAACAAAAGGCACGTACATTCCATACCGATCCTCCGTCGCACGCATGTCAGTGTAGATGAATTTTTGCTTGAAAGCGTCGATTGTTTCCCGGTATTGCTCAAAGTCGATTGCAGGGCGGAAGTCGGGATGTGATGAATCGTGCTTTTCGCGCTCGTTGATCGTCGTTACTCTTCGGTTGTAGGAGTCGAAGATGGGATATTCGAGGAGCAAGCCCAAGGCGGGCATTTTGGGCACGAGGACCATTCGAGGACCGTACAGCTTTGGGATCATCTACAGAGTGTGCGCTGGGAGGTGATGAAAACTTACTTCGTCGATTATTTCGCTAGGAGTTCCAGTGCGGCAGGTCAAAACAAGAGCAGACATCATTTTACGCTTTCCGACGTAGGATTAGGGTATATTCGCAGTTGTTATACATGAACTTACGATCTTGGAGTACAAAATGAATATGTGAGGTCGGAGTCGCAGACAATATGAGGAGACATACCTGGTGCAGCATGAAACTTTGTCCGTGGAAGAGGACGCTTATCCATTCCGTGTCGCCATAAACAGCAGGCTCAGCGACCTTTTAGAGAGTGATAAGTGGAGTCGAGACACTTGACAATTTCCAGAGGAACATCACCTGGATTTTTATCATGCTGCGTTGGTTACTACGGTCTGCAAAGTCACGACCGACGGTGAAATTATGGAAGTTGTGTGTACCCTCAAACTTCTTCACAGTCGCTCGTAGGCTGCTAATGTCTTCTGGAGCAACCCTCCATTGACGCTTCCGGACAAGATCTTCTTCGGGACTGGATGAATCGGTGCCTGGAAAATCCCAGAAGGGATGCCGAGGGGTGTCACTGGATGATAAGACTGAGGCGACAGCAGCTTCTTGAGTACGGGTGAATGACGAGTTCGGTTTGGGCGGGATTAATAGATATGAGGGAAAGAAATAGGTATATTTGCGGCTATCACAAGATCTGCCAACGCCCATGAGCATTCAATGTAGAGGGTCTGAGGAGAGAGGAATCATACAGTCGTGCATTGAACCCATTTTGGACCCGAACCTTCGTCGCCGACGTGTCAATCCACTGTCGAATGAAGCCTAGAAGCGTACTCGCCTTTCCCCATATACGTATTTCTGGGGGGAGTTCTTGATTGATGCGAGCGACCCAGTCTCTGATGCCAGGAATGTTTACGATCAACTTCATTGAGACTACGTTGCCTGCGGCGTGGACTCCCGAATCTGTACGAGCAGCTCGTCCGAGATTTACCTGTACAGAACACTTAGTTCAACAACCAACGGGTATTGATGCCGAAGCACCTTTGTGGGATCATCTGCATTGTCCTGGGACACAGCACCTGCGCGGACTAATGCATCAAACAGCAGACCCTCAATCGTTCTGATGTTATCCCGTGGCTGACTGGTGACCACGCAAAATAAGCACCAGATGGTTATCGTAAGGTTTTCAGTGAATACACACATTTGCATTCCGCTGCATCCGGTTCCACAAAAGCCCATGAGGAGAGCAGTCATTCGTTTTGGCAACCTGGGGGCTTTCGGCCCCTCTTCTTCGTGATCATTAGGGGACTCCCGACGCGTACCCCGACGCCGACCAACATTCTTTCCCTCTTTCTCCTTTCCTTTCCGCGATTTTGGCCAGCCAGCTGCGTCCTGCTTTCCGGGCCGCTTTTCTCGAGCACCAGAATGTGGTGCAGCGGCCTCTTCTCCGTCCGGTTTGAGGGCCTTGGGTTGTCCTTGTTCTTGGGCCGCTGAAAGGTCTTCACATTTGGCCCGCTTTATTGGCTCTGAGGGACGTGGTTCCTCGGGGAGAAGTCGCTTCGTGCCGCCGTGGGGCGAGTCTGGAAACGAACTCCCTTGCATCAGGGTAACGTTTCTAACACACGACTTCCCATACGCATTAGTGATTTTATCTCGGTATTGAGGGCGCAGAGAAGAAACACACACACCAGTAGTAGTTGACGATGGAGGATATAGATATAGTTGTGAGGGTAATCTCTGCATCTCCGTGGTGAAAACAATCGAATATACCTCATTTAGTACCTATTCATAGTCTCACTTGAGAGTTTTCAAACGTCGAGGCGATCGCTTCCAGTTACTGAGACTGTTACCAATTGCTCTAACGCCCATACGTAAATTTACCCTTGAGATAAAAACATATGCCCTAGTAAACATAAGACAAAAAAAGTGTGCTCTGTAAGATGTTACAATGCAGATACCAGATGCCCCCGAGTAACTGTGCTGAAATCACTCCTGTTGACACAACGCAACCACCGCTTCCTCGCACGCCCGACAAGTCTCCACAAACCCATCATACATCTTCGTCATCTCCCGACGCGAGCCGAACGGCCGCCTTTCGTCGAGAACAGAAAACGGTTACACGGGCTTTTATTTCCCTCTTCTGGAGATCATTCCTCCCAATGTCACGGGAGAGTTTTCCCCCACAGGCGCACTCTTCACGAGTTCGTTGTATTTCTCCCAATCACGGTTGGCGTCTCTGTCACGAATTTGTTCTCTGACGAGGGCATCGTTTTTGTAGCAGAGCATCGCTATTTCGGCTTCGATGGTTGTTGGATGGGAGAGGTGATGGGATGTCGTGAAGCGCTTGGGTGGGGCATCCGCGGGGTGGTAGCCCTGTCTGCACCTGGTGGCGCTCTCCTCTCGTTCGGAACATCCACGACACTGTTACTTTCTATACCCAGTTGCGGGGTTGTCTCCGGTGAACACATCTCTCCACCCACCAGTTTGAGATCCTCCCGAGGACAGTTCCACCGGGTACAGGTTGAGGACCGATCTTTGCGCGGAGTTCCGATCCACCGCATGCCTCGAGTAGCAAATCGTCCTATTTACACGTCAGAACATTCATAAGATTCGTCCCGCTTGCATCCGAGATCTCGATCGGAGCGATACACCCAAGAAACAGAGAGGGTATAACGAAGGTACCAGTGAGATGCGCGCAGAACGACGGTGTGCGTCGGGTTCAACCGACGAATCTAGGGGGTGACTATGAGTACATATTCTACGATCAAGAATGCCGGCTACTTACCGAGCAATCTGAGGACCCGCGAAGCGTTCATATGTCCTAGAGCCCGTGAGGTCAGCCAAAACCTGCGGATCACCGATGGTTGCTTCGGGGTCACAGAAATCCTTAGTGGTGGACGAGCCTTGCCAGATCGGCGCATTGGGCAGAGCGAACGCAAGTGGTGCTAAATAACCAGGTTCTGCAAGAGACCTCTTCAGATCCATGGACGCCAAACGCTTTCTCCACCTCTTCAGACCAGTGCACCGAGCCGTGTTGCTAGAGTTGGGAAATGAGTCGATTGATCCTTCCTGATTATCATTGCTCCGGCCCGAGAATGGAGACCCTGGTCAGAAGGGCGCTCACCTGACCAGCCCCAGAAATACCAACGATCAGGCTTGAGTCAACGCCAGCGCTCTTAACTCGCTGCATCAGCAGGTCGATGGCCCCAAGCCACATTCTGACGGGCGACGTGACCTCGCCTTCATCAGGCCCGCGTAGGGCACCATTACTCGACTCATAGCCTGAGAGATCCCTGTCGAAGTGGACAGCAGATTCATGGATGATGGACAAGTCTTCGGAAATGACGATTGCTTTGAGTTGCTGTGTCGATAGGTCGAATCCAAGGAAGAGAGGAGAATGGGAGGTGGTCATGATGGTCACTGGGGAGGAGGAAAGTTTTGGGAGAATGGGACCTTGACATTCTGTGTAAGTATGTTAAGTATAAGCTGTTGGCGTTATGCGGTGAGCACAGCGGGGATCTTGCGGACCGCATGTAGCCATGAGAATTATACATTACACGCTTTGATCAAGTTGGTGCATCCCCGAATCAATTATAGCTGACGGGGCTATGCGATAGTTCCTATGCCGTGCCATTTCACCAGAGGACCAGGACTACTGCGTCTCTCTTTCTGTAGGCTGTGTTGGATGGTAAGAGGGCGATCTATGGCAGGGTTTTATGTTCCAAAGCACGAAGCAACGAAACAAGCAAAGGTCAACGTCAACGTCAATGTCAACGTCGTATATACCACCACACGTACAAATCATCCTTAGTGCTGGCATAATTGATCGTCCATGCCCTCCCCCACATTTAAGGGTCTGAAGAGTCTGGTCAACTCGCCGGGACTGCGCAAAATATCCTGCACCATCTAGATTCGGCACTTGCCAGTGTGACAAATTTCATGGCGATAACAGAAACATGGTCCTCCTTCGCGAGGCACCATGCTATGCGGGGAACCGCAGATTGGCACTGTTCTTTTGACCCATATGTCAACATAGGCTCATGGACAACATTGGCCCCCCGGGAACTTAAGCCGTCACTGCGAAAGTCTGATTGCCAACATCAAGGTCTACGTATAGACGATTAGAGGAATTTTTCGTTTCGAGCGTGAGTAAGAGGCGTAAACGGGAATCCACCGTGGTGACTGGCGATGAGTGGCATTGAGTGTTGGGACCCAGAGAACTCGTTTCGGTCTGCGGCAGGCACGAACCTCCGAGTCGTCCAGAAAGCATGGCATTTTCACAGGAAACAGACCGAAGAGATACAAAGTTTTTGATGCTTACAACGTAGTCAGGAAATTGGAGTAGAAATACATGCATGATCATGATCGTCGAGGAGGGTGATTGTACCAATGATAACTTACTAAGAAGATTCAGAAGAGATAAGCCTATGTAGATTCAAAGATGTGTGCAAAAGATAGGGGTTTGTAGATAGGATACGTCGATAGAAGTCCAAGGCGTCAGTTCATGTTTGTCGTGAGGACGGTGTCCGTCGTGAAGAATTCGTCTATGAAAATTATGAAAATTACGGTGTGAATGGAGCTTTATTGTCCACGCACCAACAGCCTGTTAATCGCTGCGCGCTAGTGTGGATGATGTTTTGTTGGGGCCATCTCCCAGTTGCTCGTCAGTTAAGGAGGAACGTTCAGGGTTCTCAGCCTTGTGGAGAGACGTGTGGATTCCCTTCTGCTCAGGCTCTGCGACCTCCCTCTCATGATGCTGGAAGACATCTCGCAAGTCAAACGAGCTTTTCTTCCTCCGCAGGGGTCTCAAGGGGGTGCGTGGTTCATCTTTCCACGGCTGCTCCTCGGCAAACCTTTTCTTCGTCTCCGAGTCCAGTTCAGCAGCAACAGGGGTGTCGTCAAAGTAACCGTCAGAAGTCATTGAAAAGCGAGATGAGTGAGTGAAGATATCTCGTTAAGTCTCGTCCATGTGTTCCGTGCCCAAGGCGACGGTAAGTAAAAGAAACCAGAAGACCTTAAGACCTCGGTGATACCTGCGCTCGTGAGTGTTCATACCACAAAACAAGAGGGAGTGACAAAGATAGGGGCGACGTCATTTTGAGCGACCGATCGCCAAGCCTGTTCTGTTCTGCTCGCTGATAGTGACTTACCACTCTTCGACTCTTGCGCAAAGGAGAACGGTGTTCCTGGGGCGCGACTGACTTAGTGTAGCACAATATTGTGCGTCTGCTGTCGGACCTGGTAGCGTCGCTATAGTTAACAAATCAAGGCACGGGGGAAATGAAGGGGGAAAAAACGGTCACGCTCTTGAGCCGCTCCTGGAGACGGAATAATAAAAAGGATCCGTCTATGGTGTATGAAGCTAGAGATAGACAGGAAGAATCATCATCGGGATCTGGCGCTGAGCACTGATAGCAAGTAGCCGATCACTCCATAAGAAGCGATTTCACTCGGTATTTATCTGAAGCAAGTCTTGGGCCGGGGCTGCGTTTCGCCAGAGATTAGGTGTGCTTTCTACAGAACGGAACCATATCCGAACGTGCAGACTAGGTGGTCACTGGATCCGGAGACACAGCTCCACTGTTGCGTAACGCCTTCAACGCCAGTTGTGCATGCAAGGAAGCGGTGTGTGCAAATTATCGAAAGGATTGGATTGATTGACTAGTTCGACTTTCTAGTCTCCGAATGCAAGCCTTATGGCAGTCAATATCCGTAACATAAGGTGGGGAACGTTCATTCCGCAAAATGCCGATCATACTAGTATCACAATCATGGAAGGATCTGTGTGGGAAAGCTGACGTAATTGACGACTTAGCTAAGCCGAGTGGGTACTAGCACAACATAGCACTACTACTTGTTAGCAGTAGATTCAAGTTGTAGTTGCTGTCTTTCTTCTTTGTTCTCGACGTCGACGATCCTATTGAAAGAGACATTATTCTAGTTGTAGATTTTTGCTTTGACTGACCAGGTACGATTTGACAGCTGTGCATGTCCGTGTGCGAATATCAATCGTGATCCAAGCTCGGACAAACCAGCCTTGTTACCATCGACAGCCGCTTCTCCCAGTCACGGTGCTTGCACGCCTTGTCAATCACTTTACCCCTGGTCCTATTTTCTCTCTCTGCAAGCAACCGTAACCAAGTATTTTGCTGGTCCACTAGCTTGCCACCAGCACTTGCAACCATCACCGAAAATAATCCAAGTAGCATCCTGTTAACATTGCGGCTCGACTCCGCCAACCGGATATCGTACAATCGTCCCATCCTATCGTTACGTTCACTGGTCGACGGCACCCCCCCTCATTGCTCAAGAAGAACTGCTTTGTTCATTTTTTTGCATACGACAATGACTTCGCCACAAGGAGCCATCAGTCATAGGTCGTTTCATCATCATACTCCATCCAGTAACAGACGCCAGTCAAAAATTACCATTGAGTACCATCGTCCTTCTCGCGAGTCAATCCAGGAATACACAGACCTCCTCAGAGACGCAAGTCTCAACCCTGTCACTACCCCTGCCCCTGCCAACTACCAAGATCCTTCAAGTTTCCAACCAACTAGACAGGCTCCACCCCCTCCTCCCCAGTCCGCCTCTTTTAGGTCAAAGACTCCCGTAGACGGTTCTGCTACTCCACCTCGAGTGCGTAACTCTCTCCAGAAACAACCATCTCGTGCACGCAAGCACAGTTTTCCGTCCTCAACGCCACCTCCCACTCGTGTCGACCACGACCCATTTGCAGCAATCTCCTCTCCAGGCGCAGTCATCTCAAACTCCGCTCCACTCAATACCCTGTCTTCAAAACCCAGTGGCATGACCTCCCCTCCCCCCCGCCCTTCTCGGGCTAATACTGCAAATCTCACTGACATCTTCCCGACCCACTCCGTCATCGCAACTAGACGGCTATCCGTGCCCGCTAACGCTGTGATAGCTGAGCTTCCGTTCACTACAGATCCATCAGAGTCTGCACCGTCGCTCCCGTCTAACGATGCCGTTGCTATCGCTCAGGGGAATAACACGCCATCGAACAACTCTTCGGGTACTAGGTCGCGCAGTGGGACGTTGGCAACCAAGTCAAAGAAGGGCATGTTGGGATTCATGTCTGATTTCCTCAATACATCAAAGAGGCCAGAGATTAGCACCCCCTATGATCCTGTGCACCTCACCCATGTAGGCTTCAATTCTTCCACTGGTGAATTCACAGGTCTGCCGAAGGAGTGGCAGCAGCTGCTGCAGGAGAGCGGGATCTCCAGATCCGAGCAGGAGAAGAACCCACAAGCTGTAATGGACATTGTCAAATTCTACCAAGAAGGTCACGGTGACGTCTGGGACAAGATGGGCGCCGTCGAGACTACACCCTACATCGGTGCACAAAAGGCGCTCGCCGATGCTGGCCTGCAGAACCCAGTACGTCAACCCGAGCATGGAAGTTAATCTTCCGCTGATTTGATTATCTCTTTTCTCTTCCAGCGCCCTGCCCCTCCACCGCCCAAGAAATCAATGTCATCATCTGTAGCTTCGGCCCCACCGGCTCCATCTGCTCCGTCACCAAACTCGTACCGCCCTGCACCAGCCCCGCCCACCACAGCCATGCCTGCGCTCGATCGTTCCACATCACAGCGTACTCCTACTCGGACAAGCAAATCTCAAGATCTGGGCCGCGCAAACACCACCCGAGCAAGACGTTCTCCGAGCATCGGAGCCTCTCAGGCTCCTGGGCATACCCAGACTGGTGCGCCCAAGCCACCTTCCAAGCCCTTGCCTGGATCATCTCAATCTGATCTAATGCTTAAAGGCACTCAACCTCCAAGAGACAGAGACCCGAGGGCCGTCCAACAAGCACAGCAGCCTAGCCCTGCAGTGGCGAGCTTGGCAAAGACAGCTGGCGTCGCGACTCCCCGACGGAGGGAGAAGAAAGAAAAGGACAAGGACAATTCGGACGACATTATCAAGCGGCTGCAGCAAATATGTACTGATGCTGACCCGACCAAGCTCTACCGAAATTTGGTGAAAATTGGCCAGGGGTGAGTTATTCGTTTCACTGTGACGAACTGTTTACCGACATTAACATTATGAAACAGAGCTTCCGGCGGTGTGTATACTGCCTACCAAGTCGGAACCAATCTTTCGGTGGCCATCAAACAAATGGATCTCGACAAGCAGCCCAAGAAAGATCTGATCATCAATGAAATTCTCGTCATGCGGGCATCTCGACACCCCAATATCGTCAATTACATCGATTCATTCTTGCATAAAAATGACCTCTGGGTGGTAATGGAGTACATGGAAGGAGGCTCATTGACGGATGTCGTAACGGCCAATTTGATGACGGAAGGTCAAATAGCCGGGGTATCTAGGGAAACTGCACAAGGTCTCGAACATCTCCATAGACATGGTGTCATTCATCGGGATATCAAAAGCGACAACGTACTCCTGAGCCTGAACGGCGATATCAAATTGAGTAAGTCTTATTCGTCCCTGCATGCGTCACACTCAAGTTGACTCACTCATGTACGTCGCTCAGCCGATTTCGGTTTCTGTGCTCAGATATCAGATCCCAACAACTCAAAACGTACAACCATGGTCGGCACACCTTACTGGATGGCGCCGGAAGTTGTCACTCGCAAAGAGTACGGTCCAAAAGTAGATATCTGGAGTCTTGGTATCATGGCCATTGGTAAGTTTATCCAGAATGTACCGTCGAGGTTTCTCATCCCTACTTCACAGAGATGATCGAGGGTGAACCTCCATACCTCAACCAAAACCCACTCAAAGCATTGTACCTCATCGCAACGAACGGCACGCCCACAATTGCAAGCCCAGGGTCACTGTCTCCTGTCTTCAGTGACTATTTGGCGAAAACCCTGGAAGTCGATGCCGAGAAGCGGCCTACTGCTTCGCAGCTACTTGAAGTACGTTTACATTTCTGTTCTGTCGATCTCGCCCTAGACTGATTTCCGCGCCTCAGCATCCGTTCTTCAAATTGTGCGAACCTCTGCGCACATTGGCTCCTTTGATCAAAGCTGCCCGAGAAATGGCAAAATCCAAGTGAAAGCTTCGGCACAATCCATTATGCATGCCTCGTTACGATGTAGGTTACGTTCGTCATATGCCCAACATAGTTGATATCTACTAGGTGTCTCTCAATTCCCTTGTCGCATCTACTATCACTCCTTTCACAATCTGCATTCGATCATCTTATTTCTACTCGAGACATCAAACCCAGTGCAACGATCGTGGATACTCTGGGGTTGTACTCGTATCCCTCTACTGCATTTCCCCTGACGCGTTCTGGGGTTTCTCCTTTTGTTATATTCTCGAGATTGTAATACCTCATCGTGGCTGCTAGTTAGGCTTTTGTGTCACTCTTATAGACTATTCTCAGGATGCGCAATGTGACAACTTCTTCCGACATACAAGGCTGGGTCGCACTGCGTGAATCAGTATTTATGCAATAGCTGGGGACGTGCGGTATTGTCGCCAATGAATTGAGGAGAAGATCGGAAGAATTCTAGTAATCAGGGCTCCAACCTAATTACTCGATCAGAACGGGTAGAAAAGATCTACTTTATAGACATACCATGATAAATGGTTGCAAGGTTTACGATATCCGTTGCCTCAGCGATGAGCTCGTTGACCGTGTACTCGACACTAAGTGACTTATCCAATTTCCGAGCCACAGAGTTGAGCGCACGGTCGGCTGCTTCGTTGACAGGCGCGCTCGCAGGATCATGACCGAGGGCATCAAATCGAGAAGCTTCCCTGGAGACACGGCCTACTGGCTCGTTCGTACTGTCTTGGATCTTCTTAATCTTGAGTTCACTCGCAGTCCTGGGGCCATGTGACGTCAGCTTTGTCGCGAATGGAACAGTCGAGAAAAACACAAACCAGGAGTGGAGGGGATCATGCTTGAAGACCTCAAGCACCGTCAT
Organism: Gyrodon lividus; assembly: GCA_014904945.1. NCBI lineage: Eukaryota > Fungi > Basidiomycota > Agaricomycetes > Boletales > Gyrodontaceae > Gyrodon > Gyrodon lividus. Next base: position 93,554 of record MU127466.1, read on the forward strand.
GATAACATCGGATCGCTCGCGCAGGACGCGCAGAGTTTCTTCGGCGCACCGCTGAAATACCCCTTGAGTGCCCGAATGACCCATTCCATCCACCATATCACGTGTCATTCGGAATGGCACACGTTCAGGGACTCGTAGAAGTTTTCCCTAGTCATGGTTAAAAAAAGATTGGTATCAACCAAAGCGCAGACGATTTTTACCTGGTCGAAGGCAATTCCTAGGTCAATGTGCACGACCTCTCCAGACCCGTTATCCATGAGGATGTTTGATACGTGGCGATCTCCCAGGCCCAAGACGTGGCCGACGATGGATGTGGTGGCAACGCTGCGGATATAGTTCAGACGCATCGCGAACCACGCGATCGGCGACTTGTGCTTTTCGGTGAAATAATGCCTCATGACCGGTGCAGTTTTGCTGCAAATGTCATTGAACCGAGCAACCAGGGCCTCCGCCCTTCCTTGATGCTGTTCTCGCGTCTGTTTGAGAGTACTGAGTATGTCGAAATGTTTGGGATCGTTTGGGCGATACCTGAAGTGAAGGATCGTGTCAACCCCGTACAAATTCACTATTGGATCACCCACCTCGGATGTGCTATCCCTAGCCATTGTTGGAGCGGAACTGTGTTACCGACGAACTCCAGAACACCAGCCTGAGCTGCGAGAGGTAAGACCGTGTACCCGCGGACTTTCAGGTTGCGCTTTTTAGTCTCCCTATCGTATTGAAGCACGACATTGACCAGATCAAAGACTTGCTCCATGACTGCGTCTTGCCGCAGGTCGTCATTGCCTCCTTTGAACTGATGTAACAAGGAGCTCAGCTTTCCGGGCGCAAAAGTCACACTTGCTGTTCACTCACCAACTGCTTGAATTTTTCGCCGTTAGAGCCGTAACACGTGCTGATCTTCGGGACGTTGACTCCTCCTGCCGTTGTGAAGGTGGGGTCATAGTGGCTGATCCAGACGCAGTGGTCGTACTTTAAAGTAGGATCGATAGAAGGATGGGAGGTTACAACTGGCACATGGACGTCCCGAAGTCGTCGGATGCTCAGGTTGTCCGGTACATGCAGTACACCCTTGACTTTCTTGATAGTGCGATTGTCCTTCATGGGGTACTTGGCCCACTCGATGGAAGCGTCGCAGACCTGCTCGATCGCTTTGACGCGATTGGAATGAATGGGATCACTGAGCAGCCTATCAAAGATGTCGGATGCAGCACTGGAACGATCAACCTGAGCTTGCGACGAAGACGCTGCCTCATGGCGAGCAGATGACCTTCTGTTGGATGTTGACTGCGAGGATCGGTCAGGACGTATGCAGTAAACTTGGTATAGGCTGTGGAATGGGTGTTCTTGGCACATTCGGGTGATAAGCGCCTGAAGGGTCTGCTGGCTAGCCGATGGATTGCCCTGCGGGGGTTTGGAGATCCGAGCCGAGAGCTGGTGGGACAGGAAAACAAATTTTCTCGAGGGTATACGGTTCACCGCCTTCTTGAGCCTATCTTGCAATCTCCGATCCTCAAAATTTGCGAACCAGAGAGAACAGAAGCGAATGGGCACATCGTCATCAAAGAGGTCAGATGCAGCAAGACATCGCGAGTACATGGTGATGGCTAGGTCGAGGAAGGTAATCAGGGACCCATTATGTCGCTTGTAAGCCTCTTCGTCTTCCGCTAGCAGGGCCTTAGCCTTTGTCTGGTCATCAGTGAGGACATAGTGCTCATGTGTTCCCTGTTGCGTTCTGAGAAGTTGACTTTCCCTTTGCTTGATTTCTTGAGTCTTACGATCAACGTAGGTCTTCCATCTCACGGCGTCCGGGGATTTGAGAATAGCATGGTACTGATGCTCAGCGAAGAGCGCGCACTTGTGGAAGACGCTGGCACATGCGTTCCCGCGAGTAGAGATTTGCTTTTCCACATCGATCGCTATCGTAGTCGCTGCATCGAAATATTTGTGCTTAATATCCACCGGCTTTTCCAAGCACGCTTCTGAAATCCACGATCCCTGTGAGGTTCGAATGACCATGAGAAGCCACATGGTGACCATGTTAGTGCACCTACCAAGCGCACCATAGACAGTGCTTGTTCAATCGCAAGTTCAGGGCTATTTGGAACGGCTTTGCTTTGTTGAAGCAGAAGATCCTTCAAGAACTGGACGGCCAGCTTTTGCTCCTTTTGAAGCCAAAGGACATTTGCGAATTCTTGCGATACTTCGTGAGTAGAAATACCCTCCAAACGTCGAGCTTTCACTATGGAGTTGAGCGCTACTTGGAGCTTGTTTGATTTTCTAGCGGCCACAGAAAGTCGAACCAGGCAACGTTTCTCCAGTTCCAGTAGGCTGTTGTTGAAGGGAGTGATCATGTCGCCTATCCGTTCGCGTTCTTCTTTTCGCCTAACAGAGCGTATCAGGGACATCCTAGTCGCCAGTATTCGTTCCAGATCGGTGAATCTGGATGTGGCCATCAAAGCGTGACTAACCACAGCGTTTTGAATACTTACTCAAATTCAGGATCGATGTCCACGAGTTGTGACATCAATCGGATGTCCGCTGACTTGCGGTCAAGGTGTTCTTGGATAGGGCCATGTCTCCACTTGGTAAGTTGATTAAGACACATGATGTTTCGTGCTATCTCTCGGATCTCCGTGATGTCTTCGTTACCGAGACTTCGCATGCGATCCATCGTCTCACAGAGGGCGGATTGGATAGTGACATTGATTACCCGAGGATCTCTCTCACGATGAATGGAACGGAGGGCGCGATAAAGGGCGGTATTGGAGTCTTGATTATCTCCGGCGTCGGGCAAGTCCCACGTCTCTGTGCGCCACCCTAATTGATAGGACATGGTCAAAGAGGCCGTCTCAGAATCAAAGCCTCTATGAGAACCTTGGAGAGTGCCGATGGCAAGACTGTCGAATCCAAAAGCGTGGAACGACTGAAGAAGACCGTCTGCGTCGCTGGGCTCGCGGCTGCCAGCTTCGATAGCAGCACCATGGAAGCGAAACGCCTTATCCCACTGATTTTCATGATGGAAGCGCTTGATCAAGAAATGTTGGAGATCTGTGGTCTTGATACCGTAAAAACCGTCAGGCTCGTCAATATGGCCGTATATTTCGAACAATAGATGTTCGATGCCATCCGGAGATTCCTCGTTTAGTTGCCCGTACTCGAATGCAAGCTCCAGAAACAACAGTGCAGTTGTGTACGACCCGCAACCGACTGCACTCTTAGCCAGGATGCGGAAGTTCACGTCCAGCCATTTGTCATGGGCTAACCAATCATCAGAATGAACAGGGCGAAAGTTGCGCAGGTGGAGAACCACATCGACTATAGCGCGCATATAAGACCGGCTGACAGCCTCAGTCTCCAATACGGTTGTGAAGTAGTCAGAGAGTTGCTTCCTCGCAGAAATACCCGAAGAAGCGCCTTGTGAGAGCTCCCTTGAGAGCAGCGTGTGGACAAGGACGGGAAGGATTTCTTCTGCGAATTGGACATTATTCGCGATGAGGGTGATGAGTTGTGCATAGAAGTTATCGGAAGAGCTCAGTATGTCGCCCAGGAGAGTTGAAAGAGAGCAAATCCATCGAGCGAAGTCAGCATGAGCATGTGGGTGGGAAGTCATATCAAGCTCGCCGATGTTGCGTGCGGGACGCAGTGCGAGGACAACCGGGAAGTGCTGGAAGTATTCAAGTGGTGTTTGATACTCGGTAGACCAAGATTGGAAAGCAAGGGTCTCCTCGGACGACGCAGAGACCAGAGATTTGAGAGTAAGATATACCAGGTTGACCTCCGATGGCTTATTGCCGTCAAGCATTGCGAGTAGCGTTTGTATGATAGCACGTTGCGGTGAAGGGTCATTTTGTGTCTCCTCTTGTCGACGCACGTTCCTGCGGTGTCTTGCCCGCAATGTCTGAGAGAAGGGATGTTCACTGCCAAATCCGTAGATATCTCCAGTATTAGCAACGAGCAGCGAAGCGAAAGCATCGATATCATCACGTTGTAGATGAGCCTTCTGGGGAATGTAGTCCTTGAGACGCCAGAAATCTGTCATAGCAAACTGTGATTTGCTATAGGCATGCTGCTCAGCCGTCACCAGTAACCTTCGTACAAGCCGAAACTTGTTCGACGCTATGCGATGGTCACATAGGGTGGCAGACAAGCTCTCGGCAGTGGTATCGTCAATGACTGAAAGGAGCTCCGATGAGGCTTGATGAGACCATGCTGGCAAAGCTTTCAGTATTTGTGGCTTAAGTTTCTCATTCTGGCAAAGTGCAAGTGCTTGGTTGTCGATCCAACGAGAAAGCTCTTGACTTCGTGTCGATTTAGCCACAGCATTTGGAGCAGCACGGTGATCGTCCAACAATGCGCAAACACGGATCAAGATATCGGGGAAACGTTGGTCAGGTCGAGTTTCCAGTCGATAAGCGGAAAAGCCCCATTCTAAGAAGGATTGCGCGGCTTGGGTGAGATCTACTTGCACTAGTAACGAGCAGGATTTTTGGATGAACGTGTGTAACAGGGTGGGGTCCTTGAAGTCCTCACTGAGAACCGACACTAAAAGACCGATGCCGTTGAGCAAGCGAATCTGTTCGTTGATGAACGGTGTAGAGTGTAACTCCGCGAAGACCTGATGGAGGACGTGGTACGAGATCGCGGTGACATGTTCCGATGTTGCCATTGATGTACACCACTGCAAAGATCGCAAGATAGTGGTAGTACCAAAACGAGGCATATTCGGAGGATGGAATCTAAAATCGCTTAAGTGACGGTATTTGTTCAGCGCAGTAAACGTCTGGGCGGCCCCCTTCAAACCACGAGCGCGTAGGGCTTGAACGATAGTGCCATTGTCGGAAAAATCTTGATCGCCAAGAGAGCGAATGACAGAAGCTGCGATGCCCGCTGCATTCTGCCGTACGCATTGCACAAAACCCCCGAGAGGACGCAGGTCGATGCTCTTGGACTGGAAAAGCTCCTCCAGACGAATTGTGAGCGTTGGGCCATCAACCTGGGTGGTGTCAACAAGAGAGACGAGCTGCAGCCCTACAAGGTCTCCGATGCATGCTCGAAGACCGTCTGCAACAGTTTTTTGGATAGCGGAGCAATGATGAGCATATAGACTTTGACCGTGGGCTACTGCTTGTTGATTATCCCCTCCCACCATTAGGTTCGCAGGTGTGAACAAGCGAAATGCAGCCTCCGCGCACTCCCTTCGGTTCGCGTAACCCAGCAAATTTGGAGGCAACCGCAGAACGTCAAGGAAGTTCTGTCGAATCGATAGGGCAATTTGAGATGCATAGGCTGCAAACAGGTCGCTGAAATTGGACAGTCCGAGTCGCTCTGAGACGCCACGGAGTACTGCTTGGATGTGGCGGGAATATAGAGGGCTGTGGAAAGCTGCTTCTAACAAGTGCCAGTAAGGCCCTCGCCTCACATATGAGCTAGTAATCATGACGTTTCCCAAACAGAGCATCCTCGTGAGCATGTGCTCGTACCTGACGCCTCCAATTAGTGTAAATTTAAACAGTAATGGATAGAGGTGCGTACTTCGAGAGGTCCCTAGTCAATGAATTGCGAACCTGTTGATAAAACCCGTCCAGATTCTGGTGTTCTCGGATAAATTCCTCAAGGTCTAGCGAGAACAAGCTGGCGCTGAGAAGGGCAGAGCGGAAGCGAACACGGATATCTTGATCAAGATTCAAAGCCAACAAGGTATCCAGAGGTCGCTCGATTTTATCTTCGTGATAGTCGGTTGGCCAGAATGTCTGCGAAGGGTCTTCTGCGAGGTATCTCGCTATGAAGCGAGCGACCAAGTCGCGTATCCTCCAAAACGTTGCTTTTTTCTTCGTCTCCGTCGCTTCCATCAGACTTGAGACCCATCCGCAAAGGACCTGCACATGGTCACCAATCGTGGAAGTGGCGGCCGCCTTTTCCATCCAGATGTGTGAAGTAGACTTGAGTAAGTCGATAACCAAGAGGTGGAACTGATCGTTGATCGCGTGAGAGTACCTCCGAAGGAGGTCCGCACATTTAACTAGCAAGTTGTCCAAGACATCAACGCTGAGATTGAGCAGCCTCTTACGCACGACGGTTAACAGCGGAGGTCCCAGTAACAACAGTTTCTCCTCGGGGCATCCTGTCACTAATTTCATCAGTTCCTTATCGCGTGTCGCTTCCCCGGTCGATGATTGCAAGGCTGGAACCGAAGCCAGGAAAACGATGCAAATTTCCACTAAGCCACGTGTCGCAGGTGCGGGGTCTAGCAGTAACATGGTTTCTTCTTGGGGTGCCGTAGCCCGAGTCGTTCTGATCGGAGCAAACCCATCGTGTTCCACTGCACTGGGATCTTCCTGATTCATCGTCTGCTCGGTAAGAATGCCGAGTAACTGCCTAAGGTTCTCCGCAACTGCGGCGAAGGCATCCTGGACCTGTGAACAATCAATCCCTGTTAACCAAAAACTCCAATTCAGTGACGAGAGGAACGTACGTCTGTGTTTTCCCAAAGAAAATGCTGTAGATGCCGGCGCTGGATGTGGGAACGGTCGTGGTGCGAGATATGCATCTTCACGCTGCGAAGAACATGAGACTTGATGCCAGATTCCAAACCCGGCCCGATTAAGGCCTCCCAGTCATCGTCGGCATCACCCTGATCGTCGTCAATAACAAGTGGCTCCAGGGCCTTCAGGATCAAAAGTCTCTCCTCCGGTGTCCATTTGGCATCGGTCAGGAAAGGAGCGAGAAGCATGACTACCTTTCCAGCTGATTGTACGACTCGCCTATTCCGATGCGTTCCGTTCACGGCGAGAAGAGACTCGAAGATGAGAGCAGTGATGGCAGCGTCGAGAGACTGCCGGACCTTTTCAGCAGTCGGGTGTGCGTTGTTTTCTTGCATCGCTCCCCATTCCGACACGAGAGACTCCATAGCCTTGAGCAAGAATACCGAGACCCTTCGTTCGCGACCACGGGGTGGCACAAGCTCCTGGCCCACTCTGATCGTGGGTGGGGGCGCATCCTGGGGCAGGTTGGCGTCCGCCGACGGACTTTTGTCTTGACTAAGTGCAGGAAGTCGAGCATATAGCAAATAGTCCCGGATAATTTTCGTTTTGCGCTGCTCTTCCATGACATAGACAATCTCGCAGTCGGGAAGCAACATACGACAGACCGGATTGCTATGTTGTGCACACCCACACACACTTTCCAGTAAGTTGAGGAAGTCGTTGATGGTGTGTGGTGGCATGTGAGACCGTCCGCTGATATCTTTTGACGCCGTGCCGACTCGCCAATTGTCAAGGAGCCAGCTCAGCGCTTTCTCCTCTAGCTGCATGCGGTATAGCCTGACATCTTGGCTAGCCACCCGCAAGCACTGAGCCAAAAACATGCAAACGGCATCGTACGGAAAGCTCGGACCCTGAAGATCTAGATCTTTGACGAGCGTCTCTATCTCAATGAGGGCACGCTGGGATGTGAGGAGATGCTTCGAGTAATTGATGAGCGTGTGCGCAGTGTGGCATGCTGCCCGACATACGATGGGAACGTTAGCGCGACGCATGGCGTGTGTCCAGATGGGATCCCATGTGGCAAATCCGCGTCTGACGGAGTCTTTCGTGGAGGTATCACCAGAAGAGGCTGAACAGAAACCTTGTTCACCATCGCAGCGGGCTATAGCTGCAAGGCAGAGAAAGGCCCACGATTGGATGGATACTTCGTCAACTGAAACAAACTGCACGAGTGTACTGATCACGTCATTTTGAAGGGCGTTATGGAGCCGACACCAATGTCGATCGATGAAGAAAAGGAGAATTTGCAGGTGATATATCCTCACGCCCACGGCGGATGTTGTGAGTGTGGAGTACAAGAGTGTGGATATCGGGTCTTCTCGTTTTGCTCGCTTCCCTCTTAGGAAGCTTTCCTCTGGGGTACCTGTATGCACCGACTCGGTGTGCTCAAACAACTGCATATTTATTAGTAGGAAGTTTTGGAAAGAAAATAAACGCGTTACTTTTTGGGCGCAGTCGGCTTGCAGCTCTAGCAGAGCCCAAGCCAAAGCTTGAGTCGCGTCAAAATTCCACCCAGCCCGGAAGGTCTTCGCAACAAATATCTCTTGATCGTAGGCCTTGTCAACACAAACCTGCAGCCTGAGCGAATCAATAGACAGAGCGTCAATGCCCCATCGGCTCTCCGCCTCTCCATTGAGAAGGGTCCAAAGCTTCTGGAGCCCATCTGCCCAGCCGTTCATTGGTCCGCCGCGCGTCGCCGTGAGGAAGGGGAACAGCGTCCTGAGAATGCCAACTAGACTTTCCTTGATCCGCTTGTTCTTGGTTCCCCACAAACCCACCAATGTATCCCAAGTAGAACATGCCAAATTATCAACTTCTACTTTGTAGTTAAGGGACACTTGGGAGAGGAATGGCTGCAGAGCAAGGAGATAGTCGTGGTGTAGGGAAGTGTCACTGGGGTAGCGCTCCAGGAAACGTTTCATGCGCCAAAATAATGACGGCGCGATGGGTACCAAGATGACTTTCTTAGGGTAGCTATCCGGATCGCTAGGATCTGGTTTCTCGACTTCTGCCAGGAACGGCGCGGTGGAGTGGCGGAACAAGAGCGCTAGGAGAGATGCACATTCAATCTGCTCGAGGGACACGGCGCGATGGGGTGCGCGTCGACTGGACGGGTTGTCGATTGTAGCACCAGGTGCTGGAGTGGCACTGTGTTCCCTCAATCGTCTCTTCCGCGCTTGGGTGAGCCGACTGGTGGAGGAGAGGTTGTCATCCTCGGAGAGAGAGGGATCGCTTTGGTACATCGAGTCGTCAGCTGGAGTGGAATTTGACATCTCCTCCTTTGTCTGGGCTAGCTCGTTTTCCATGGGATCATCCAGGATGATGTTGAAACAAGTTTCTACTAGCTTGACCCAAATGTCTACATTGATGTGGTCCATGTGAGGAGTCCAGGAGAGAAGGACTTTTATTGTTTTGATGTAGTCCAAAGCTACTGGAGTAAACATCTGACCATGATGCACCAGCATCTGCGTGAGATGATCAAGGAGAGGCGTCAATGGTTTCTTGCTGAGACAATGGACGCTCCTTTCGACCAGCCAGCGTACAGAGGCTGCAGCCTCCGTTAGTCTGCGCTTAGCAGCAGTACCTGCTGTTCCAGCCTTCCCAGCCTTTTTGACAGTATCGAGCTTCTCAATCTTGACCGTTGTGAATAGGGCCTGGTAGAGGATCAGCCAACCGCGTCCATCTTGGATACTGTAAACTGCATCCTCGCGCGCAAAAGCTGAACGAAGTAACGCGATTCCTTCCTGACGTTCCTTGACCTTCTCGCTCTTGAGACGGTCAACAACCGTCTTCAAATTCGACATGGAGGGGGAGGACAAGTCATTCAGCTAAAGCTGGTATGTGATTGAAATTGTCACGGGGCACACGCGACTGAAAGTCAGGAGGTTCATATTTGTGTTTATTTGGCTCTTCAAGTATAAAAGCCCACCACCTCTGTCACTTGAGTCTTTTATGGCCTCTTTCTGCCCGGACAGTGCTTTTTGTTTCCACCCTGTACCGGTTCTGGTGAAGGGCCAAGACTGAAGGACATTTCCGCGTCTAATCAACGAGGAAATGGGCAGTTGAGAAGTGCGGATTTTACTCTTTAGGAAGTCTGGCACGGTTATTTTCTGTCCCATATTTTCATCCTTTCCGATTCGTGTTTGGGTATACCCACCCAATGAAATGTGACTTCTTCCTGACTGAGGCTTTTTACATGAACCTGGGGCCTGCTTTACAAAAAGAATGCTCCAAACTAGTTATCGTGGGTCTACCGATGTGGGTGCCAGTCAGGATCAGTCCCTGGATGGCGAGGTTCGAAGCTTGGACCAACCCTACATGCAGCTGGCTCTCATGTTGATCCATTGAACATACCATGTGTGGACACGTCAAAGTGTGAAGACTTGGTGGCTCTTACGATCCGGACGTTACTGTCCTACCTTCGGAATAAGTCGTTCTCAAGTTGCGACGTCTCTTGGAGTGTAAATTTTGATTTTCTGTGTATCGTGATGTGTGTCAGAGTCATGTGACCGCGTCACGCCACTTGGAGGTTGGACATTCGCGTTTGTCAAGTTCTTGAATCTCAGCTATCTCGCTCTGCTGTCTTGCTTCTTCACATTCGCCATAGGAAGCTACAGACAAACACTGCACACTCTTTGACGACTATCCCCAGCCCACTCGTCATCTCGCTTGTTGTCTAACGTGACAGAACATGTTTAACTCCAAGACATCACTATCGGGGCTTCGAACAATCAAACGAGACTGGTCAACGAGCTCAAGAACCGATGACGAACGGATATCATGGCCGCCACCGACACCGGCCGACACTACAAAAAAGACCCTCGATGCAAGGGCACAGCGCCTCAAAGACATTCAAGCTGGTCTTGATGGACGAGAGCATTCCAATCTCCCTTCTAATCCGCTGCAAAGCTATGCCAATATTACCACTGCGGACATAGCCAGTGGTAGCAAACGCCCCCTCCTGACTCCTTCTGATGAGCCACCTGCGAAGAAACGAGTATTACCTCCCCATTGGGAGAAAGGCGCGCACACCAGTTCGTCCGACTTTGCGACGAGCACACGCGTATCGTCGGTTTCTAGACCAGTCATCAAATCCAAATCTATCACTGTCTCCGCAGCTACTATAGCCAGTACTTCAACCAAATTAGCAGGGATCTTTCTAAGTCAGGAACAAACCCAGCTCCTGCGACTTGTCGACGAGGGGAAGAGCGTGTTCTACACGGGTAGTGCTGGTATGTATAAACGCGATTTCAATGTTTACGCATTCATACACCTTCAATTGCGCAGGTACCGGAAAGTCTGTTCTCTTGCGAGAGATTATCCGCAGTCTTCGGAATAGACATGTCAAATCTCCAGACGCAGTTGCTATCACTGCTTCCACCGGTACGACCGCATATACTTGCCTTCTCACTCCATTGAGTCGTTCTTGGGATGAATCGTGCATACAGGCATCGCCGCATGCAACATCGGTGGCGTGACTATTCATTCTTTCGCAGGCATCGGCATCGGAGAGGGGTCCGCTGAAGATCTCGTTGTAAAGATCCGGAAGAACAAGAAAGCTTCCACACGATGGGTTCGCACAAAAGTGCTCATTATAGACGAAGGTAAAAATCACTTTAGCGTTTTGGTAGAGGGTCAGTGTCTCACAGACCTCAGTTTCTATGGTAGATGGCGATCTGTTTGACAAGCTGGCGAAGATAGGTAGTATGCTCCGAAAGTCCATCCAACCTTTCGGAGGGATCCAGGTTCGGTCCTTTGCCTTTTCCCTTTGTTCGGTACTCTAATCAAGGGTCAGGTCGTCGTCACAGGAGATTTCTTCCAACTCCCTCCCGTGACGAAGGGCACGGCCCAGGTCAAGTTTGCGTTTGAGGCGGAGACGTGGAACCAAACGATCAAACACACGTTCAATCTTAGCACGGTTTTTCGACAAAAAGACCAAGGTTCATGGTGTTTATTGGCGCTTAGTGCTCGTACATGCTTAACTCATGTGCAGAGTTTGTCAATATGCTCAACGAGATGAGGTTCGGGAGACTGTCGCAGAGCTCCATCAGAAATTTCAAGTCGCTGTCTCGGGAGATTGAGTACGAGGACGGGCTAGGGCCAACAGAGCTGTGAGTTTGTTTACTTGGTATACATGTCGCTCACTCATCTGGTCGTGTAGGTTCCCCCGCCGAGAGGACGTCGAGCGTTCTAACCACGGCCGCATGTCGATCCTTGATGCAGAGGAGAAAGATTTCCTTGCCAGTGATGGAGGAACAATCGCTGACGTTGTTCAGAGAGAAAAGATGCTTTCCAACTTCATGGCGCCCAAGAAGCTCACTCTGCGCGTCGGGGCGCAAGTAATGCTTATCAAGAACATGGACGAGTCGCTTGTGAACGGAAGTATGGGTAAGGTACTGCGGTTTGTGAGCCCCTCGGTATATGGAACGGATTACGACAACGTTGATGGTGACGGTCGACCGAAGTCGGAAAGAAAGAAGCCTATCACGAATGATATGTTGGTTCCTGTTGTGGAGTTCTTGTTACCTAACAAGATGAGACGAGAGGCTATCATCACACCCGAGGTCTGGAAGGTCGAACTTCCGAATGGCGAAGTACAGGTCTCAAGAACACAGGTGATTGATTTCTTCTCGATGAGTGCTCCTATTTATTGTTGCTCATCGATGACCAGCTTCCTGTAATCCTTGCATGGGCGATGAGTATTCATAAGTCTCAGGGGCAGACTCTGGAGCGCGTTAAAGTCGACCTAGGAAGGGTGTTCGAGAAAGGTCAGCCAACCCCCCTATACTTCTCATCCACCACCCACCTTGTTTTCTAGGCCAGGCATACGTAGCTTTATCTCGTGCAACCACCTTGGATGGACTCCAAGTCCTCAACTTTGACGCGAGAAAGGTATGCGGAAACACACTCTTCTGTCACCATCACTGACCAATGAACTTGCCGCCCTCCTAGGTGCAAGCTCACCCCAAGGTCGTTGAGTGGAGCAAGACCCTGCAAACTCTTTCGTTCGAGTGAGGGAGCTCCGCTTGCACAATGCCACGCACACATGCATTACATTTCTCTTGAGCTCCCTGTGATTCATGATGTACACTTGTTGCTAATTGTTGCCAACACATACAATTATTACACACAACTATTGTACGATACCCGCCGCACTAGTCTAGTATGTTACCATGATAGTTGAAAGAAAGTAATATATTGCCGGCTTTCTACACTGCCAGTCGAGCAACGTAACCTGCCTTGTCATGACGGGAGAAGGACAAAGCCACCCGTCTCGTTAGGCAATTAGTTAGAGGCACTACTAGCACTCAGCAGGGAACGGAGTAGCGTATAGCATATCGGAGGGGAGACATCGTATAGTACAGTACTAATGGAAGTAAATCTAACGCGGCTGTGCATGTGGGGAAAGTGTAGGATCATTTCATATCAAGGGCAGCGGCGATGAAGCTGTGGGTTTCCAAGTTCTTGTCGCCATCAATCTTTCGTCGACAATCACGCAGCGACTTGAAATCCAACATTAACGCTAGGTGGGTTCGAGTGAACAGATACAGGCCATCCAAATCATGATAATTCGTTATAACAGTTCGCACCACTTTGCAGTGTTGCCCCTGACTATGAGTGCAACGTTGACATCAATGTTTCCGGGTATTGGTGTCGATCCTTCCGGGCGCAAATCCCTCGTCGAATAAGCCCAAGCCCGCATCGACCAAGAGATTTCCACTTTTTACTTACCTGTTTGTGCTCTTCGCACACAACGGAACGCGCTGTCACCTATATCTCGCCTTTCGGACGAACTACTAGCAGCTGTGTTCGTTCACAATGCTCATTAGGATCACCTCTCGCCAAAGCGCAACAATTGGTCCCCACAAAGAGTCCCTGCCTGGGTGAACGCCTCCTATGTTTGTTACCACTGGCGCGTAGTCGCTCAACTGTCCCACTCTATAGTCTTTTCTTTTCTTCACCTCGCAGGCATCGATGGCAAAGCTACTCGCAAGATCGAGTATTCCCCACCTCCTATCATATGCATATGGGAATTAAGCATCGCCGGGAGTCCTACGGTCCCTGAGCATCGGAGGATTTCTGCCTAAAAGCATGTACTTTACCTGCGGCACATCCGAAGATGGCTACAAATATTCTCCTCTTCCCAGTATGCATCCTAGGGTCCATGAACCTTTCGGAAACTCTTTGGAAGGAAATTCACTCTGGCTCAGGGACTTCGTTTGTCAAGCTCAAGTACACTGCCTTGTGCGGGTTTGTTGTGGCACTTGCGTAATCATCATGGATAGGACTTGGCAGGGCGTAACCTGCCGCCCTCGCCCTGGCTGAAATAGAGCTTGAACAAATCTCATTCGCTTCGGTATGCGGTGCACGTGCTCAGGGTGGTTCAAACAACTGCGAACCCACCATGCAATGCCTCTGTGACTCGCTCGCTCGCCGAAAAGACTTGGGATATCCCCTGGGAATGATCACAATTTCCGAGAGTGAGAATGTTGGCGCTCAAGAAGTGGGGGAGTTGAGCGGGGTCGTTAGCGAAGTCAGGGACAGAGTCAACAGCCTGAGGACGTATGAAGGTCTTGATCCAGAGGGGAGTAGCGATACTATGCGGCACTCGCCCTCTTGGGTCATTTCCTGACGGGGATGGACAGTCGTGGCGGATATCACATTCCATACACCATGTAACTAAGACACGTAATCTGGTCGATCCAAGGGAAAATAACAGAATGAAGGACGGTAGCCTGTGTAACATTCACCAATCAGGCGACGCCTTAGATGTTCTCGTTTGATTCCAGTTCCTGCGTCCCATATTCCGATAACATAAAAGATTCATGCGCCCCAAGGGTCAGAGACCTAACGGGAGGGGAGATAGCGCCGGCCTCCACGATAATCTCACCATCGACCGCACCTCGTCTCCACTGCACACGGCTGAGTTCTGCATGGTTCAGCAGCCACTCTGGGTCGACATGTGCTGTTGCAGCCACTGAGCGGATACTGAGCATCACTCGAGCGACGGCGACGGCAATCGAGGCAACAATCGGACTGGTAGGACATGTTGAGTGATTGTTGACATAATGCAAGACGCGGAATGTACCTTCCTTCCGCTGCTATAGTACGTGTCTGTAGGGACAGTGTGTCAATTGGAGGTACATAAAAGTCGTTACTGACTCACAGAGATGTCTGATGCGTCTGTCATCGACAGACCGATGATGCCGAACAAGAGAGATGCTGAGACTGGTGTTGGTACATGCACTTTTGATGACTAACAAATGGATATTACCCATAGCAAAAGCGTACATGAACATTCCCCTGTCCGAGATGAGAATCACATAATAATAGGGTTCGGAGACAATTTGCAGGACTTACTCTTTTACAAAGCGCCATAAGAGTGTGTCAGTCTGCGTGCGAACAGAACTTGTGACGAATCGATAGACCTTGAGCATGAAAAGTGTGGTATGAATAAACAGTGAAGGTACGTAGACCCACACAATGGTGGACGGTGTGAACGGGTCAAAGACCCAGTTTCGGATGTCTTTCCATAACATGGCCACAATCAAAGCATTAACAACAGTGGTTATCGCGAGAATCGCGACAGCAAAGCTCCTGACTATTGGGCTGCGAGAGAAGAGGTACCAGACGCGTAATGTTATGACGGCTAATGGTTCGTGTTAGACTTTCACCTGCCTCACTTTGAGCGAGGAGATGAAAACAGACATTGACAGAGGGTGCTGATTGGCAGGATGAAAGCGAATAACTTGATCATTACCTGTGTGAGCGGGCTGGACGCCAGTGCTGGAGATTAGCGCGCACTATGCTCGCCTGCCATCACACTTACGGCTGAAAAATGGGGTGTTGTTCGCCGTAAATATTAGGTCGATAATTAGCTTGAATCACTGACCATAGAACTGGGTATGGTGGTAACTGAATAACAGTGTTTGAAAGTGCCAGGGGATATCTGGAGAAAACCTAGACCTGCTCACCGACAAGCGTGAATCTGAGAAAATGGATCCCAGGTTTAGCATATTTGGCTACAAGCTTGGTAGGCTTACAATGCAAACCCGAGGCCCAAGTACCTGATCTGATACCAATTTCAGGTTAACGATTCGACTTTTGACCAAACACCATGTTTACACCAAGGTATAAAATTCGAGAGAGAGTCCAGGGGCCAGACCAGAAGTATTCAACCTTTCAGGTTGGGACGTTAGTGTGCTCAGAAGAAGAGTTGTTGGCACTAGACACACCTCTTCGCCGAGACAAATGACATGGTCGTAAAGCAGCAGCGTGGAAAATGCGTAAGAGATTTCGTTCGACCGGAAGAGCGCACTGGTTAGTATGATGTACAAGGTAGTGCTGGCCATCGTGAGGCATGAGGTGAGATGGCTATGCATAACCCATGGTACTTATGGGAACGTAAAACAGGGATGTTTCATTGGATGGACATCGGACATTGAAAGCGATCCTATCCTTTGATGATCGCACCAAAGTTGAACGTTGAAACGTTGATGGGGTGATGAACGCTAATTATCGTCAGTCAATATTATTCACAGCCCTGACCCGGCTGACTTGGGGCCATAGTAACACCATCATAAGTCGAGGCTGAGCGCTGAGCGATTGACTGGACCAGTTGTGAATGAATATGACTCCATGATGGATACACGTTGTAATCGAGCTCACGATTGTAGTGATATGTCCTTGGTTTACCGGTTCGGAAAGATGTTATTACCGGAGACCAAGGATGGGCTTGTGATTATAGTAATTGCGGGGTAGTTGAACTGTGCTACTCCTAATACTACCTGCTACAATGTCAATCTTTCGAGTCCTCCCTCGTCGCGCTCCCTGCCTTCGTCGACCGATGTCCAATTCATCATTCCTCCCCGTAACACGTCCACCAAACTGGAAATCACTCTCCCCACCCATCCCAAACTTTGCACACCAGTCCACTTCCCTCCCTCCTCTCCCACTTCCACAACTCCCTACTACACTTCAGAAACTCAAGGAATCATTGCGTCCACTTTCCCGCTCCACAGTCGAATTCGCTTCAGCCTGTCAAAAGATTGACGTGTTTGGCAAGGAGGGAGGCGTGGGCTCTATCCTGCAGGAGGGGCTGGAGCAGCGCAAGAAAGAGAGAGACCATTGGCTCGAGGAATGGTGGGATGACTTGGGTTATCTCGCTTACAGGGACTCCGTCAGTCCCCTTCTCTCCCTTTCCATTCTCCACTCATCATTCTTCAGGTCGTCGTCAATGTGTCTTACTATTGTACGCCCGGCATAATTTCTGCCCGTCTCCTTCCATTCATTGTCCACCTTCATAGATGGTTTTCAGACTCAGCCTGTTCACCTCCCTCGCACTCTCGCCGCACGCGCGGCTGGCATCGCTCGCGGTGCAATGTTATTCAGGCAGAAGCTTCGCTCAGGCAAACTATCCCCTGAGGGAATAAAAGATACCCCATTCTGTATGGACACATATCGGTCCGTGTGCCCTTCCTCTCCCTTCTCCTCCACCCTACTTACTCTCAGTCCAGATGGATGTTCGACTGCTGCCGCGTACCTGGCCCACAGGGCATCGACTGGAGCATATCTTATGCTGCTACCCCAAATCCCGAGACTCACATCGGCCATATCATTGTCGTCCGCAAGAATCGCTTCTGGAAGGTGAGAGCCGAAGTCGACGGGAAGGTGGTGGGCATGGGTGATTTGATCAAGTGGGTTCCCGCGTTGCTAATTCTTTGCCTCCTCTGCCTACATCTTCATCTCCCGATGCAATCATCATGCATCTACTTTCTGTTTTGTCAAGATTTTTTTTTCAACGGCGTCAGGGTTTTGGATGGCACTAATGCACCTTCTCCTGGTACCTCGTTCATCACAGGCAGTTCCAATACATCTACGACCACAGCGCCGAGGAATACCCTGCAATCGGGGCACTGACAGCTAGCAATAGGGATGTATGGGCAAAGGTATGTCTTTCCTCTCCCATGACAATCCCAGTGCCTTTCCCTTCGGATACGGGTGATGTTTTTTCATCTCCAAGCGAATTGAGCCAAACATGATATGATACTGATCGAGATCCGATTACGCTGTAGGATTTTGCACTCCTATCCTCGACTCCTCTGAACGCGTCACACCTCCGTGCAATCCATTCATCAGCATTCCTAATGTCCTTGGACGACTCGACCCCACCCCCTGAGAATGACGTGGATGTTTCGAGGGGTTTGTGGCATGGCACATTGCCTGTGAGAGTTCTCTCATTACTCTCTTCGAGCTTGGGCTGACGACTTTTGTCGTTCTTCGATGCCTCCCCCTTGCCTCCTCTGCATCCACCGCTTCCGGAAATTCATCCATGGCCATCTTACAAGTCGTCCACAAAACCGGCCCACGTCGCACGAGGCCTCTCCTCGCGCTACGTCGACAAACCCCTCCAGTTCATTGTCTTCGATAACGGTGTCGCGGGGTTGATGGGAGAACACAGTGTCATGGATGGGACGCCCACCGTGCGTGTGTGCGACGAGCTATTGGACTTCCTAGCCGATCCCAAGTCAGATTTCCAATTATCATCCACGTCCGCACCCATCCAAACTCCGGAACCCCTGGACTTCGACCTCTCACCAATCCCTCAGATCGCCGACGCAATAACAACAGCGCAGCAATCTCTACATGCTCTCGCTTCCTCACAATCCCTTTCCTTTTTCAGGACAAGTTATGGTAAAGCTGCGATCAAGGCATTCGGAGTAGGGCCTGATGGGTGGACACAGATGCTTATTCAGCTTGCTTATGCACGACTTTCGCAACTGTTCAATGGTGAGAATGGGAATGGGAGAGTCATGCCGTGGCCAGTGGGTACGTACGAGGCTGCTACGACGAGGATGTTTTACAAGGGACGGACGGAGACCATCAGGGTAGTTAGTGACGAGTGTGTTGCATTCGTGCGGGCTATGCTGGGTCAGTCTGGTGAGTTGCAAAGTTTCGAGGATGATGGTGTGCAGCACGACAGGTGCGACTGACTGATTGATCAATGATTGGTGATACAGCAACCAAGGAGGAAAAATTGAGGCTTTTCAGGGATGCTGTTAAGAAGCATACACAACTTGCGAAGGAGGCTGGGATGGGTGCGGGTGTGGATAGACATATGTTAGGTACGTCCCTCCCTCGTGCCTCGAATGTACGAACACCCCCTGAGCAACTCGCTTTCTCTCCTGCTCCTTCGCACACAAGGCCTTCGCCTCTCCAACTCCCCTTCATCACCTCTCCCCGCACTCTTCACCGATCCACTGTACACCCGCTCCTCGCATTGGACTCTCTCGACGAGCGCTATTTTCAGTCGCCATTTCGGGGTATATGGATGGGGAGAAGTCGTCCCAGATGGGTTCGGAGTGGCTTATATGACTGGGTTTGATGGTAAGTCTTCTTTTCTTCATTTTCCCTGCCCACTTTATTTTGTTACATTCATTTTTCTAATAGAACACCTGACGCTAATACAATGATTTCTTTGTACCACAGATTACCTCCAATTCACCATAACCTCTCGTGCCGAGATGCCCAATACAGAGTTTACTGAGGAGATTGGGAAAGCAGCCGAGGAGCTTTATGAGTTGGTTGCCGGTTTCAAGCCTGTACCCAACGCGCGTGGTGAGGATGTCCAAGGATCAAACATGAAGGCGAAGCTATAAAGAGACGATTGGGGGGCGATACGGAGGTCTGGGTATCCATTAGCAGTGCAAGTATTCCATTCTCCTGTCAATATCTTGACATACCTTGTCTTTCAATCTTCTGAAAGGAAGTCTTTAGAGGAAAGACGTGGACAGCGGATACTGAGTTGGCTTGTGCGACAGCACTGCGCCGGGTATCACCCCTACCGCCTCAGGAATGGGCTGTAGCATTCTATCCTCATTCAACCTGATTATCAATAGTCCCACCTAATCCAAAAGAGGGTGATTATTGCGGTTGTTGCGATAAATTTCTGAACTACTTGTTCCCGCCTGACTACACCGTTATGTACCAGTGTCTCAAGGTAGGGCAGCACCAAGCCGGCGGATCTCACCGTGGTCTTCTTTGTCCTCAGCCCTCAGATATAGCACCAGTGACCAAGAGAGCGATGGCCACATTAGAGAACGGCAAGTAGATGATCTCACAAGTAGTGACCTGATTCCCGTCTCGATGTAGAATCTCGATGTCCCCAGCCGCCGCTTGCCCCACCTCCACTGCATGCAGTGAGTAAGGGCTAGGCTATAGTTAGACTTATACCATCATCGTTGTGACGATCCCAGGTCGTTCACACCGCATTTCCGTATTCCGTGCAACCCTGAGATCATGTACACGGCGCCAGAGGAGTGTCGCAGTGAGATTTGTGAAACTGAGAGGCTGGTGGAGAGCAGCGGTTTACTAGCACGCGCGGTGGTGGATAAAGGCGGCATGTGGAGCAGTAGATCTTGCGAATTGGTCTGTGTCTGTACATATGCAATGGCCTTCCGTTGGACAGAGTGCTGATGCTGATAGGTCTCTTCAGGGGCTATTTCCGGGAGGCTCAACGCAGATGCAGACCCCCAAGAGCCTCGCAACAAAACGCTGCTACGGGCGACATGGGTGGGCTACTACACACCAGCCCGGCCTTTCGAGATAAGAGCGTTCATTGCCATACCCGTAAAAGCTTTCAGGCTAGGAGTCCGTAGTGACCTAACCAGCGGACGTGGGCCGTACTGCTTGCCTCGTGCATGAGAACCTGTTATACACGTGGGGCTATGGTCGTCAACAAACAGTTGATTTAGTTCAGATATCTTGTCAACTTGTGGTCCTTGCACGAGAGAACTGGTCAGCCCCAAAACACTGTGTGATCAACTCACAAGGATTTTCAAAGCACTTGCTTTTGAGCATAGACGTTCTGTATAAATGAGTCTAAAGACGACCCGAATACAAAACTCGATCGAGGACGCACAGATTACATTGACATAGCAAAGTGAAGAAAAGGAACACAGTTAAAATGAACAACATGACAGAGAGAATTGCACGACACGAGTTCACTCTTCATCCTCATCCTCATCCTCATCCTCCTCTTCAACAACCACCTTTGACTTCTTTGCTCGTGATGAAGCGGCTCTCGGCTTTTTGGAAGAGGAAGCTGGCTTAGCAGATACAGGACGCTATGACAGGATAAGTTAGATCATGACGGCAGAAAGCACACAGCGTACAAACCTTTCTCTTCTGGGTGGTAGTCTGGTCTTCAAGCACATCCTCATTATCTTCCACCGCGGCGATTGCTTCCGCGAAGTCCTCATCTGAAATTTCAGACTCATCCTAGTAATTTGAGGATGAGCTCAAGATTCAGACCGTTAGCATGGTGCTATGTGATCCCAACCTTTTTTTTAGTGGCCTTCTTCTTTGCAGGGGCTTTGGCAACGGGTTTCTTGGAGGGTGCGGGTTTCTTCCTCGGTTTCTCCTCGGACACAGCACCATCCTCCGCCTCAGAAGAAGCAGCAGGTTTCTGCAACAAAGATGAAGGGGGGCCATTCAAAGATGAGCGTGGCGCGGACCTTCGCGCGAGGCTTCCTGGCAGGCGCTTTTTTGGGTTTCACCTCAGCCTCGTCGCCGACCTCGTCAGCCTTCTTAGTTTTGGTAGCACGTTTCTTCTTTGGCTTTCCCTCGTCGTCCCCTTCGGGTTCGGCCTTCTTCTTGGCAGGAGCACGCCTCTTCTTTGGTTTCTCCTCGTCTTCCTCTGCATCATCATCACCGTCTGCCTTTCGTGCACTCTCGGGGATGTCATCGTCTGCGACTTTCCCTTCATCAAAGGCACGTTGCACGCGGTCTTTGTCTTCATCTTTGAGGTCTTCGAACCCGTCGAGCTCGTCGGCAGAGGGGAATTGACCCTTCATGTTTGACAAAATCTTTGGGGTAGTGCATCCCCAGTGACGCCAGACACTACGAAATGAAAGTAAATATCAATATGGTGTACTAGATTGAGCTACATGGCTCCAGCACGTGGCGGGCACGTACTATGTGGTGCTGCCCCTGAAATCGACAACGGACCCTAGTCGCAGGCCGCCCTTGGGTATGGTAGTACCTAGAAATACGATTTACTTTGACTATACACTCGCTGGGGATAATTCTTACCTGCACAAGGCTTTGGGCCTTCAAGAAAGTACGGATGAGCATGCAACACAACTGCGATGGCCGAGGAAGTCCGACCCACCTTTACATTTTGCACGGGCAGAACTCGCGTAGTCAAGACGATAACCACTCTTTTTAGTCGATCCCTCATTGTCAGACATCAGTCAGAGAAGCTGTTGGGTTTGGAAATGGGTTGTGGATGAGAGGAAAACAGATGGGGGTGGTTCATCTCGACGCGATATGGTTTTGTTGAACCGCCCTATGCCTTCAAAGTCCGACCTTTGTGTTGCTTTACGACGCACGGACCTTCTTTTCTTGTGCTCGCTCACCGTTGGGCTAAAAATTTTGTGATTTCGGGGACATTATGGTGGGATGCAAGTCACGAACTCAGCCCTGGTTTATTTGTCCAAACACTGACCAGCGACTTCAGCAACGTCGTTGGCAAGCCACAAGCCATGATGTACATATTACATTAGGAGGTCAACTTAACATCAACATTAGTACCGCAACAACACTTGGGCTTTTCGCATCCATGGTTTCATGTCAGACTCTCAACTACCAACACCAGATAATACGACGATGCAAAAATCAAAGTCGTTCATTCTCTGGCCGCCGTGCACTGGATCCTAAATAGGCACTCCATTGTCATTCGTGAAATCATATGTGTGCATTGCACCCCCAGAATCACCACTGAAAAAGAGTAAAACCACAGCAATCGTGCAGGTGGATGAGACGCACATGATCAACGGCCGTTCGCCTTTCAACTGGTCTCCAAGCGAAAAGTGACCAACGTCAAAGTCGGTCCTTCCGATAACTGCACCTTGTACCTCGTCCCTGCTAGCTATCCCCGGCTCCCATAACCGTACGCAGCCTAGTCAAAGCAAGTAAGTTACCGCGGCTGGATGCAGTTAAATGAAGTGACCAACCGTCGTTACCCCCACTCACGATGCCGACCCTTCCCCTGCCTTCAATCCACTTGGCTTCCACCACTCCGTACCCCCCGCCTCCAACAGCGTCTGAATCATGATGCTCGAACCGGCAAAGCGGTCCTCTTGACAACGCACGCACGTCATAGATATGCAGCATATTGTCATTTCGTGCTACAGCAAGGAGACGTCCATCGGACGAAAACGAAGCACTGTTCACCTCCTGCGACTCTCGTAGCTCCTGACTCGAGCCAGAGGACGGCCGTATACTGAACTTTTCCAGCGCCTCTGTCTCGTATGCACGCTTTAACTTGCGGCGTACATCGTAAAGGCGGATGGGGTGGGAATTGTCTTCGCTTGTCGTGAATAAAACGAGGGTCGCCCCTTCTGGACTGACAACAGCAGCATCGCCAGCTTCCGTGGCGTCAAACTCGACTACTCGTGTATTTTGGCGTACGTCGAAGGCACGATGGAAGCCGCTGTCATTAACATCACAGTCCAGGGGCTCGGACGACGTGAACAGAAAATGCTTTGAGGGCCCATCGCCCCAGACTGTAGGGCCAGCAGCGTGACCCGCCCCTTTTGGTGCGACAAAAAACTTTGCGGATTCAGCAGGTGCATCCACCATGTTCTCAAAGATATCATGGGGATCAAAGAGGGAAACGGTGCTGCAAGAGATCTATGACGTCCGACGATAAACAAAGTATGTGATGCTACTTACCCGTCTCGACAAGTAATAGCTAGCGCGGAGCTGTGAGGTTCATAAACCAAATCTTGCACGACATTGTCAAACATGACTGTATTCAAGGCAGCGGAACGTGAAAAAGAAAAAGAGAAAGAAATGTATCTCATCAAACTTACTGTCACGCATTACGCGTAGACCCTCGTCGTCGTCGGCATCGCGGTCAGGGATCTCCCACAACCGAACGACAAAATCGTGCCCCGACGACAGAATCTGCGCTGAGCTACATATGCCTTGTAAAGCACTGACGGAGGTTAATTATCACGCAACTCACTTGAATGGGTTGAAAGCAACGTCATTTACAGAGTAGTACTTCATGGTTGGTCCTGTGGAGGTCAGCAGTCTTCAAGAAGCCAATGAGCCTGGTTACTCACCACGAGATGACATGCGAGTATGACAGTGTGCCTGCGCAATGTGTACTAATAGATCTGAGAACTCACTCAACTGCACTGCAGTGCCACGTGGGATCTTACCTCGACCGTGATCGCATACAACTAGTGAGCCTGCCCTGTTCTCTGGAGGGGGCGGGGGCTGATCTTTCGGTATTGACATGGACAATGTGTGCATGTAAGCTAAAGGATCGCGCTTGCTTCGATGTCGCACTGACCATCTTCGTCATCGGAATAGTCCGCTGAACCCGCTGATACTGCGGCGCCAAGTACAATTTTACCTCGCGTCTGGATGATTTTGTTGATCGCTGCGTGGGTGAAATCAGTCGTATATTCCAAGGCCCATTCTGAATGAAACGCTTACATCCCGAAGTGAGATGGGGGTACTTTGCAATGAGCTCGAGTTTGTTGTAACCTTGGTCATAATAAAGCCTTGGTGAACGTTTGGAACCACGAAAGATATTTTCGTGTCTCCGCGCATAATAAAACGGCTTTGGAAAGTTAGTTATTCCGCAATTCCTGGCGATCTAGCGACAGCAGATAAGATAGGAATTCACTTCCCAAATGAAGTGAATGAGAATTTAGTACTTGCCATTCCCCATTGACCCAATGAATACCAATCCAATGGAAGGGAACTATAGTCTACGGGGGGCTTTGGTTTAGGTACAGGGAGGGGTGGTAGGGTTTGTGGTTTAGGGGGAATAACATCTGGGCCCTGTGTCAAGTCTTCTGCTTTGTTGCTCGTGGGTGGTGGAACCCACTGCAGTTCAATGCAACTATTAGTGGTTTTGACTTAATGGCCATAATGTAGCATACACACATTTGCCTCGTTGGAGATATTCAGGGACGCTAGCAAGTTTATACAGCCATCGTCGTCTTCATCGGGATAATCGGTCAGTACGTTGAAATGAGATCCGAGAGTGTTCAAGTTGTCCACTTTTTGCCTCTAAAACGTTGTCCGTATACCTCAATCACAGGGACGAGTGTGTGACGCACCTTCGTGGGCGAAACCTCAGGTTCGCTGTCGGATGACACTTCGATTACTTCTCGGGTAGTAGGTGCCTTCGTGTAACGTTCTTTACGCTTCAAATCTTGTCGACCACACATATTGAGAGGCACCCCCACATCGTCAGTCGCACGCTTCTTTGTCCGGCGACCGTCATGTGCCGCATTCCGCATGGCCAATTCCTTCGAGCATATGTCAGACATCGCTGCAATGTTGACCTGTGAGACGGACCCCTTGCGTGATTCGCTGTAGCTCTGTGGGTTGGTCCATTCTTGGAAGAGAGCGCCAACGACCGACTTGGGAAGTTCCGCTGTCGCGTCTATCAGCCTGATTCTTTCGAAGACTGAACAAAGCCTTATTAAGACCACCACTGCCGTTATACTCACGAGCTATTTTGCTGTGAGGTTGTCCGAGTCGCGCCCTCGTTATCTGAGTCGATGAGTACTATCGTGTCCGGTGTTCGTGGCCGTTTCTGGTTGCGGTCCTTGGGGTTTCGTGGGGACGGTGGTCGATCGATGCGGACGCAATGGCGTACGCCTGTGCAAAGGACATCCAAGTCGTCGACGTCGATGGCCTCATGTGGATTTGACATATCAATCCAGCACAAAGCTTCAACTCACTTCAGGGACATGATTTACTTAGGATGTTTTCAAGTCACGTGCGGATCATGGTTTCATCTTTCGCAGTCGATACTCACGACAACCAGACTGGCATCTCTTGGTACTCGACAACTAGTACATTGAGGCTAACAAGCGAGGACATCACTCGACACGATCACCCAGGTTCTGAAATGCAGTAGTAATGGGGGTTTTATTCGTCTCATTTACTGTCGTAGGTCCTATGTTTGGACGGCAGGTGCTACATAGTTGTGCGCCTTCCTCAGTGAATCATTAGACTGCCACGAGAATGGTTTCTCGGGCATTGGAGTGACAGATCTCCACAGCTATGCAACGAAAAAGCGGTTGATGAGTTTACAAGGGGGTTTCGGACGTGTTCCCATTCAACCTATGCTACAACGTCGACGTCAAAAACAAAAACTGACTGTAAGTCGTTCAAGTGTACTATCGGCATTTCCCGGATCAGTCAGTCATCGCAAATTTCGTAGCGTTCCTTGAACGGACTTTGTAACACTCGCAGGCGGCCATGGGTCAGTCACAGTCTTCGCCGTCAGCGGGCTCGATGCACCACTCAAATCCGTCCCCTTCGTCCAGCTCAGGCTGCCCAATCCAACACTCCTCACCGCCCCTTCCCTCGTCAAAGCTCAGCGGCTGTCCAATCGACCACTCATTAGTGACATTGAACCCCCTCAACCAAATGCCTTCTCTTCCCCAGACACCTCTGGATAACTCTGTCCAGCTCCAGACCGAACGTACCCTCTCATCTATACCTCGCCCCGTCGAACCTGGAAAGAAAGAGACTTGGGAGTATCCCTCACCCCAACAGTTCTATAATGCACTGGTGAGAAAGGGTTGGGAAACGCCAGTAGAGCATGTAGAGACAATGGTTGAGATTCATAATTTCTTGAATGAGCGTGCTTGGGGTGAAGTACTGAAGTGGGAGAAGCGCGTTGCTTGGTACGATTTTTTTTTGACATTCGAGAAAGTGACTGATAGAAAGTATATGATGACTGTCAGGCCTGGTGATGATGAGCCACATCTTGCGAGGTTCAAGGGACGCCCTGGCGAGATGTCTCCTAAGGCCAGGTTTTGGATGTTTGCAGGGTGGCTGCTTCCGTCACGATTCAAGTAAGTTCGGCCCCGGATCCTCTCTTCTCGAGTTCCCGAGTTGGGGCCTGATGGGTTTACAGTACCGAACCACCGTTTGATCGGCATGACTGGATAATACGCAGACCGCGGACAGGAGAAGAAGTACGATATGTTATCGACTACTATTCCGCCCCGCCGACACCAGATGGGGAGCCTGTTTTTGCTTTGGACGTTCGACCTGCTTTGGACAGCGCACAGAGCATTCGCGAGCGAGCGTCTGTCGGCATGAAGGAAGTGTGGGAGGGGGTGAGGCAGCGTGCATGGGGACGCTCAAGTACGGCGGATGCAGGCCGGTCGTAGGTATGTTGAGATCATAGATGCGGAGGTTTACTATTTTTTATCCGGATAATGCCATATCATGCATAAACACTAATGTATAGACGCAACACTCATCTCAAGCCTCGGCCCGTTTCCCGACAACAGGCACGCGGTTAAATATGGTGGTACGAAAGATGGAAGGAGTGACGTGTTGCCCCTACTTGCTGACGGCAATGATTGACCAGAACCGCTCTGGTATTCAAGTATTCTTCAACACCCGTCACTGGCTATGAAGTTTGCATATTGTATATCAAGGTTCGGGCATTCGGGAAACATGCTATGTCGATTAAATGCCAGGGTTGACGACATCGTTTGGATGGGTGCCCTTGGTGGGTCACGGGCTGCGCAGTCTTACACCCGGTGACGCAGACTTATAATAATGCCCACGCTGCAGTGTTAAAATTGCCAACTTAAACTAGAGCGAACTACAATCCAGCAACAACATAAAAGTGTCAAAGGACTTGGTGAGCACACGCTTTGGACGTTGTCTCTGATTACAGTGTACTATCTTAGATGAGAGTAGGTGTTGGTGGCTCTCAGATGGCAGGCGGCGAGAGCATGACGTTAGTTGTATTGTGGTTCCAATCAGGAGTGCTGCGGCAATAGCGCAGTAAACATTGACATCTCTTTGTCGTTTCGTCTTGCCCCTTTGACTTCGTGTGTCTCGTTAGTTGAGATAGTGCTGGAATGTTTCTGTGATCACTCAGGCTGGCGGCAGCAGGCGGGATAGTTCCATA
Organism: Gyrodon lividus; assembly: GCA_014904945.1. Taxonomy (NCBI): domain Eukaryota; kingdom Fungi; phylum Basidiomycota; class Agaricomycetes; order Boletales; family Gyrodontaceae; genus Gyrodon; species Gyrodon lividus. The sequence continues at coordinate 121,073 of MU127466.1, forward strand.
ACTGGGCAGTGGATCTCACCATAACCTGACAGTGCTGGCACTCTGGCACACTCCACAAAACGTACATCTACCAGCATTGCACTGGTAAATCAAAGTCCACGAAACAGTACTGCAAGTACATACGACAACCAACTTTGAATTTGACCTCTAACCGCAGTAGCCAACGCCGCAGTACTCGACTAGTACTATTCCACTTCGCCAGTTATGATGGACCGGCCAGCTGGTCCACGACAGCCAGACAAGCGCAATGAAGCCTACCAGTCAATCTTTGGTCGCCCATCTGCGACGCACCACCAGCTCCCCGTAAATCAGCACTACGCTCAACCGGTCTACAATCCTCCGTACCATCAGCCTGTAAATCAGCCCCAGTTCCCTTCTCACAATTATCACCAGCAGTCGATCGACAGGCGCACTTCCCACCCTTCCTCCTTCGATCCCCACCAGAACCACTACAATCACCTCCAGCAGCCGTATAGGCAATCTCTCCAGTCTCCTGCATCCCAAAACCACCCTCCCGCCAAGTCCCACTCCCACCACCATTCTCAGTTTCCCCATCGACCACATACCCTTGCACCACCTAGTGCCCATGGTCGTGCCCCATCAGTCGTCAGTGCTCCCCACCCCGCAGGCATCATTTCTCCAAAACCAGAAGATCCCCCAGATGCTGACCTCGAAGCACTCACAAGAACCGGCCTTACACCGGCCCAAGCTTATCAGGCCCAAGTGTATCTCAATAACCCTCCCGCGTCTGGCCCGCAGAATGGCGGCCCTTCTCGTCCGTCAAACGATGTTCCACGTCTAGGAATAATCGATCCGGAGATTGGGCGTTTAAGCATCGATTTTGGAACCGATGACTACACCCAAGATGGCTCCTATGAGGCGTCGAGTGAGTTGCCATGGGCTCAGACTCCAGAACACACACGTGGGTTGCAATGTTCCATATCTGGTGGGCGTGCTGCACGATGTCCTAATTCTGAGACTTCCATCCAGTCATGGCCCCCTTCCCTCAAGTCCACCACGCGCAGCAGCTCCAACATCGTCAACCAAGTCCACTCTCTGTCAAGTCCGACCACAGTGGGCCACCGCCTTCTCGCCCGCATCATCTCCAGCTTGACACTACGGTCATGGCAGGCACACGCACTTCCCTCGTCAACACTTCTCCAATATTCAGCTTAGTTGACCACTCGATCGGCCCAGCAACTACCTCGCGACGGTCGTCAGACTCTGTGCGGACAGTGCCGGGACCTCCTTTCCGCCGCGACCGCGCTACACAGGACAGGTCGATGTCGATGTCCGCAACATCAAATTCGATTCGTACTGTGTTGGAGGCTCGATCTCGCCCACCTATCCCACATTCACTTCAAGGGGGTCGGAATTCCCCGACGACCTCTACCAAAGCTCCCGTGGTACGCAGTCGGTCGCCCATAGTCTACCCTGCGCTGCTTTCGCGAGTAGCGGAAGCCTTTAAGGAACGTGTCACTCTCGCAGACCGCATCAAAGACGGGCTTACATACAAAGACGCATTTGACGGACGTGAGGCTGTGGACAAGATTGCGTACATCATCAAGACGACAGACCGAAATTTGGCGCTGCTCTTGGGGCGAGCACTGGATGCCCAGAAGTTTTTCCATGATGTCACATATGACCATCGACTGCGGGACAGTGCGGCGGAGCTCTACCACTTTAGGACGAAGCTGAGTCCGTTCGTGAGTGGGGAACTGCCAACGATTGAGCAGGTCACTGAGGAGCCTGACGACGACGGGGAGGGCAAGTCGCCCGTACAAGAGAAGATGGGGGAATCACGAGGGGTGTCGATGGTGTCCACTGGGCATGGTTCGAGTGACTCTCACGAGAAAGACTCGTCGCCAGTGACTAGGGTGGTCGAACCAAGTGGACGTCAAGGGTCGGAGTCTGTTGACGAGATTCCGCTTCCATCTGGTGTCTTCACTCTCTTAACCGACTGCTATTCGCCGACGTGCACGAGGGACCAGCTATGTTACAGCATCGCGTGTCCGAGACGGTTGGAGCAGCAAGCGAGGTTGAATATGAAGCCTCAGCCCGGTCTTAAGAAGCAGCTCTCGCGGGAGAGTTTGGGCGATCTTGTAGTAGGTGTCATGATCGATGGGGGTCATACGTCATTGACACGGTCAACTCGTAGGAGCCTGGGACGTTGTGGATACACTCCGTGCCACAAGAAGTGGTGAACAGTGTTTCGGACACTGAGAAAAAGCGACAAGAAGCGATAAACGAAGTGATCTACACGGAGCGTGACTTCGTGCGGGACATGGAGTACCTCCGAGATGTGCGTATCCTTTCTGCGTCTCCCGGTCTTTTTATCTTTTTACTTGTTCTTTTGCAGGTCTGGATTAACAATCTCAAGGACAATGATATTATCCCTGCTGACCGCCGTACCGATTTCATCCAACAAGTTTTCTGGAACATTCACGATATCATCGCTGTCAACACACGCCTCCGCGATGCCCTCAATAAGCGCCAAAAGTCATACGCCGTCGTCGAGCGCATCAGCGATATTTTGCTTGATGCAGTTCCGCATTTCGGCCCGTTTGTATCGTACGGCGCTCACCAACTTTATGGAAAGTATGAATTTGAAAAGGAGAAGAGTTCAAATCCGGCCTTCGCGGCATTCGTTGAGGTGCGCCGTCATGGACATCCTGTGTTGATTAAAGCCTACTGACAAATGCATGCACCTCCATACAGACTACAGAGCGACTCCCTGAGTCTCGAAAACTCGAACTGAACGGCTACCTAACCAAACCAACGACCCGCCTTGCGCGATATCCACTACTGCTAGAAGCTGTCATCAAACACACCTCTGAAGATAATCCAGACAAGCAGATGCTCATACAAGTCGTTGGTATCGTCAGGGAGTTCCTTGCCAAAGTGAACGTCGAGACTGGGAAAACCGAGAATCGGTTCAACTTGCTGCAGCTTGACCAGCAGCTGGTGTATAGGCCTGGAGAACAAGTGGTGTGTTCCTCTGTTAGATTGATTGAGTGTGGTGCCATGCTGAGTGTTCCGGTGCTTGTGATTAGGACCTAAAATTGCAAGATCCCTCTCGAGAACTCACTTATAAGGGCACTCTAAACAAACGTGGGGGTACTCAAGGAGACAGCGGGGACTTGTTAGTATATCTCTTCGATCACGCGCTGCTGATGGTCAAGCAGAAGAGCAAGCATGAACAATACAAGGTCTACCGACGTGTAAGTCCTTTTCTTCCCTGTAATGCCACTTGCTGACCCATAGATCATTCGACTGTACAGCCAATACCATTAGAACTTCTCTTCATTACTGCCCAAAGCAAAGAGCTTACGAAGAAAAATTCAAGCCGCGGCACACCCTACCCACCTCATGTTCCTGTAAAAGTCGATGGCAAAGGTGATTTTGCGATCACGTTTGTGCACCTCGGGCGGAAGTTCTATCAAATAACTCTTTGGGCGAGTACGTTTGTCAGCCATCGCAAGTGGGTGGAAGCCATCATGAAACAGCAGGAAATGCTGAAGGAACGGAGTACGGTCTTTGACACGACGACTGTTTGTGAAGCCTTCTTCTTGGGGTCGAATAAAGTGAATTGTGCTGCACCATTTGGTGAGCTGGAGTTTTGTTTTTGGTTCTGTGCATTTCGGGAGTTTACTTGACGGCGGTCCAGCCAACGGACGACGAATAGCCTACGGGACAGATGATGGTGTCTACCTCTCGGACTTGCGAGAACCGAACAGGGATCCAGTCAAAGTGTTGGCTTTGCTGGACGTTTCACAGGTTGATGTTCTTGAAGAGTACCAGCTTCTTATTGTACTTTCAGGTAAGACCTTTCGAGCGTATGTTTGTCTCCCATGCTGATGCACGTCCTGCTTAGAACGACAAGTTATCACCTTCCCCCTGGATGCTCTCGAGCCGATGGATCCAATGGCCGGTCTGAAGCGCGCAAAACGAATATCCTCGCACACTTCCTTTTTCAAAGCTGGCGTCTGTCTTGGAAAAACGCTTGTTTGTGTTGTGAAGTCGAGTCCGTTGTCAAGTACGATCAAGACGCTTGAGCCTATCGACCAAAACATACGTGGGCGGAGTAAACCGACGTTCCGCAAACTCCTACAGGGTGGCAATGACACCCTGAAGCTCTTCAGGGTATGTATTAACCCTGTTATTTTGCGTTTCTAACATATATACCAGGAGTTCTACATTCCCGTCGAATCAAGTTCGATACACTTCCTGAAAACAAAGCTTTGCGTGGGTTGTTCGAAGGGCTTCGAGATCGTTGACCTCGAAAGCTTGGATACCCAAGGCTTGTTGGATCCAGCTGATGCCTCGCTTGATTTTGTGAGAAAGCGGGAGAACTTGCGACCGATGGCCATCTACCGCATCGACAACGAATTCCTCTTGTGCTACGATGGTGTGAAAAGCCTCGAAGACCATTCATCTATTCTTACTTACTTTTCACTCCAGAATTCGCATTCTATGTCAACAAGAACGGCTGGCGGTCACGACCAAACTTCATGGTTCATTGGGAAGGGTCGCCAACTAGTTTCGGTGAGTTTAAGGTACACAGCTGTCAGTGCTCACTCAGCGTGCTTACTCCGAACCAATTAGCGCTAAGGTTCCCGTACGTCTTGGCATTTGAGCCGACGTTTGTGGAAATCCGGCACGTAGAAACGGGTCTCATGTCACAAGTTATTCAGGGGAACAATCTTCGCCTCCTGTTTGCAGACACGCCGCCGTCGGCGACACATGCAATGAACGCACACCACAATGCACATTATGCGCAACAAGGATACAGCCCATATCAACAAGTGCCACCGTCTATATATGGTCGACCCTCGCCGCCCGGGTATGGATCCTCCCAGCCCATGGGTTATCATCAATATTCCAGGCACACACAAACCGGTCGGGATGATATTTTGATGGTCTCTGACGACCGTGTGTTGACGTTGCGGCTCTCTGCTGGTAATAATGCTCATGTGTCGGACACTGTATCGCTGGCGTCTTCAAGATGATCCCTCCCCTGAAGTTGTACCTTGAGCCTGTACAGTTCTTCCGATGCGATCACAGCATCAATGATTGACTGCTTGTTTGTTCGATATCATGTTGGATGTGTCATCTGTTGCAATTTTGTGTCTGTTTTTTTCGTAGTAGTAGCCTATCGCTCATCGTAGCACATAGTTTTCAAACTTGGATCGTGTTCCACTACCTGTTGGATCTGCGTAATCATGATTCCCGGCTGCCGGAACCTAATTTAGTAAAGTGTAGCCGATGAACGCTTACATACAGCCGAAAACGCACGTGAAGGGAAAATCAAAGCAAACAAACGCCAAGACTGTCTTGGAACTATCCTAATAAGGCAAGTTTAGCAGTACTATCGTTTCAGCCCAGTTAATCTTGCTAATAATTTGTTTTGTCTTTTGTTTCCTTTTTCCCATCTCATCGCGTCTGCACCGTCGCTCGTTTTTGTGTTTTAGTTGGACTGCCTATCATATACCATGCAGCTTCAAGCTCTTGTCGCTCTTTTAGCTCTCCTCAGCGCCGTCAACGCTAACGAACGTCATGCACGTCTTGCAAGAAGGCAGAACGCTGCACCAACGCCTTCTCCCTCCGGCTCGTTATCCTCTAACTCTTCGTTAGCTTCAGCCGCACAGACCAGTGCCTCATCCAGTCCACCTTCGACAGCTTCGGCCTCTCCGGTCCCCACTACCCCAGTTGGCACCGACATCCCTCCACTGAGTCAGATCACCTCGGGCATGCCTACTCCGTCCACGCTGCCTGTTACTGCTACCTATCCTCCTGGCGCTACCCCTCCTATCTCTGGAGCCCCAACATTACCAAGCCCTTGTAAGTCTGTCCCCTATGCATTCTCACCCGCTCTAACTTTCCTCTCAAGTCGTTTTCGTGGGCTCGGACTGGCCTCCTCAGGATCAGATTGCTCCTACTAGTGTGTCAATTTTTTTCTACTTCCGTGTTTTCTACCCTCATTGATCATCCCTTTAGCTTCCGCGGAAGTCTCTGAGTGGATGGAGGAGCTCGATGGATTTAACGTTCCCGATATCCCTCCTACTGCTGATGGGTCATGTGTTGGCGATCCCGTTGCTGCTGCTGATGCTGCCAACCGTGGATGGTGGACTTGCGGCGGATACACCCGTGATACCGATATCACCGCTTGTCCGGACAAGTTGACCTGGGGTGTCAGCTTCGACGATGGTCCTGGTTTCTATAGTGAGTAATTTGACTTTCGGAAACATCTTATATCGACTATCCTCCTTTTCCAGCTCAGTAAGTAATACATTAGACGAGGCTACCCATCGTTTTGACCAGGTTGCAGAGAATTGCTTGACTACCTGTCTTCCAAGAATCTCACGTCTACCTTCTTTGTGGTGGGCTCTCGTGTCGTTGAGCGACCTCAAGTGCTTGTAGAGGAGTATATGGCTGGTCACGAGATCGCTGTTCATACTTGGTCACACCGGGTCAGTCGTCTTCTGTTTTAATGTCCTTGAACACGTCCTGACTTTGATTTAGCCCCTCACTATGCTTACTACCGAACAAGTTGTCGCTGAACTAGGGTACACGCGCAAAGCTATCAAGCAGGTCCTTGGTGTCACCCCAACTTTGATGCGTCCGCCTTTCGGTGATATCGACGACCGTGTCCGCGCCATCTCTTTGGCCATGGGGATGGTTCCTGTCATCTGGACCCGCACACCTTCCGGTCTCACTTTCGATACCAACGGTAAACAAACGATGCAAACTTCTCTTGGCTTTCGGATTTGCTTACTATGGAATTGCAGACTGGAAGGTTCCCGGCGGTGTTGTGACTGGACCTCAATCGTTCGCAACTTTCGAGTCCATCCTCAGTAACGCGACGATCCTGAACACTGGTTTCGTTGTTTTGGAGCATGATTTGTACGCGCAAACAGTTGATCTTGCTATTGGATATACCCTGCCTGCTGCTATGAGCTTCAACCCCTCGCTTACTGTGAGTTTCTACCTCTACCCCATTGAAAGTATCTCAGTGTGACATGAATACGACAGCTCGACTCTATCGGCCATTGCAATCATATCCCTGCTACGAACCTGTACCGCGAAAGTAACCTAAATACGACGTTCCCCTATGTCAACAGCTCCAGCGGAGACCCATCTGTCCCCAGCGGCTCGGGTGGTCCGAGTGCCTCCAGCAAGACTGGCGGTGCTACACAGGACGCAGCAATTCCCATGGCGGTTATCGTTGCTTCGCTATTTGCTGCAGTCGGATCGCTGTTGATGTGATGAAAATTTGGACATCGTCAGTTACGCCCCTACTGCACTCCTATTAATCCTTAGACCTACGCGCAACTGTAGATATCCTTATTCGCGGATCGATCTTCTGATTTTTATGGATGATGATATATCATTTCCTTATTTCCTGCGGTTTATTTTGTATTCAGCCTAACCAGACACGAATATCCTATCACATTAGCGGGTGATGTGAGTAAACCAGAAGATAGCAGAGTGAGTTGTTGTTGAAACTTGAAAGTACGAAGAACGGTGATAGCCGAGTTGGTCTTTTTGGCTTGATTGGCCAAATGTCGGTTGTGCATTCGGCCCTGCCATGTCCTCGCTCATCACCACTATTCGCTCCAGTACGACAACTTATTCACTGTCTTTGCTATCACCGATATACTAACAAAATGGCGTCCAGAATTTCTTCAGGCGATCAGATCTGTGAATCCACAAGGCAGATGGAAGATCCTGGTTGTCGACGATTATTCACAGAAGCTACTGGGATCAGTGCTCAAGCAATTCGATATCCTAGAGGAGAATGTCACCCGTAAGCAACCTGTCGATCTCTGAAATTCCGGGACTTTTCGACGTCCTTGTCACAGTAATCGAATCGATATCGAGCTACCGAGAGCCTCAGCAATTTGAGGCGGTGTATATGCTCATGCCCACGACGCAGAATGTCGACAGGATCATCAAGGACTTCTCTAATGACCGACAGCAGTACATTGGCGCTCACTTGTTCTTCACCGAAGGTGCGTTCGCGTTATCTTAGAAGCTCCAAGTACTGTGAACCGATTCTTGCCCAGGCCTCCCCGAACCTTTGTTCGAACGTCTGACTTCCTCCCCTGCGGAGCCGTTCCTTCGTGGTTTGCAAGAGCTCTTTATCAACTTCTGGGGTAAGTAACACCTCAAACCCAAACTTTGTGAGGCTTTGTGTTGATTAGGTGCCTCCTTTCGTGCACAGCGGTGGAAGCACAGACTTTTTCTCTCAATTCCCCCGGTCTCTTCTTCAACATCTACAGCCCGCCTCGGAACGACGCTTCGTTTAAGACAGCGCGATCCTGCCTTGAGGAAGAACTCCGCTTCGTCAGCAAGACTGTACGTTCTGTCGCGGTCATATCGCTTCCTTTGATGGACGTGCCACTGGAACTAAGCTGTGACACGCACAGATAACGAACCTGTGTATCACCATGAATGAATTTCCATACATCCGGTATCACCTCCCGACCCACCACCTTCCGTTGGGTCCTCTCCAGCCCCATGCGCAGACCCGAGCACCCCCACCTACTGAAGGAAGCGGTCGATGGCGGACAAACCTTGCGCGAGGTGATGTGGCACGTGCGTATGAGGCTGCAGATACGGAGTTCGTCACGAAGCTATTGGCGTTTATGGTGCAGCAGAACCTGGATGAGCATAAGCGTGTCAACCCCGATTTTCCTGTAAGCATTTCTCGTCGTAGTGTGACAACGTCTTATCGTGATGCGGATAAGAAACCTTCGGATCCACCACGACCAAGGGGTACACTTATTATCACTGATCGTGCGATGGACGCGGTCGCACCCCTCATTCACGAGTTCACGTACCAAGCGATGTGTAATGACTTGTTACCAATAGAGGACGGAACGAAATATACGTATGTCTATACCCTCCGAGCTTAACAACCGACGCTTACTGTTGTGATATCAGATACAAGTTCCAGTCTTCCCTCGGCACATTCGAAGACAAGACAGCCACACTCTCCGACGCGGATACAGTATGGACGACTGTTCGGCATATGCATATGCGAGAAGCTATCGATAAGTTGATGGCGGACTTTAATAAATTCATGGAAGAGAACGCTGGGTTCAAGGGGTATGCTCAATTGCATATGTTCATATCCGTCGGCGCTGACTACTGACGTTTTTACAGAGAGGGTGCTGCCAGTCTGAATGATATGAAGGATATGTTAGCAAACCTACCTCAATATCAGGAACAGCGGGAGAAGGTATGTGCTCGTTTCGCTATTGAGGTGTGCAAATCGACGGAGTTGCGACAGTTCTCATTACATCTCAACATGGCTCAAGAATGCATGACTATCTTCGAAAAGGATAAGCTTTCACTGGTTGCCAATGTTGAGCAGGTGTGTCTCCTTTCCTTCTGTATTTGCATCATGTGGAATGGTTCATATCCAGTGCTGCGCGACTGGGTTAACCGCTGAGGGTAAATCACCGAAAACTCTCGTTGAGGAGATGGTACCACTTCTAGACAACCGGGATATCATGTAAGCTTCTAGGTCACTTTCTGATGTGGCCTGCTTGTCGACGATCACTGATTTATCCAGAAACCCCAACAAAGTTCGCATGGTTGCTCTCTATATCATGTACCGCGACGGTGTCCCAGACGAAGATCGCCGACGGCTGTATCAGCATGCCAGACTGAGCATGCCAGAACAGGATGCTGTCAACTCATTGCTGCATCTCGGCATGCGAATAACAAGAGTGAGTGTGTTCGATTTTAGCTCCGCTCCGCCCATCTTCACTGACGGAGTTGCGCGTATCACAGGGCCCTACGGATAAGGACACGAAGAAGAAGCTCAAGCAGAAATCATCTCAAGAAGAAGAGTACGAACTGTCTCGATACAAACCACTCCTCCGCACAGTCGTCGAAGTACGTATTCCTTTCTCTTCTTCTTGCGCATCATTTATCGCGTAACCAAACCATTTCGTCGACTCTTAGGACCACGTGAACAACAAACTCGATACATCTCTCTTCCCCTATGTCAAAGACGCGCCCTCTGCAACAACTACATCTGCAAGCAGCCGCCCCCCATCAACACCCACGACCTCCTTGCGGAGCGCAAAGCCAAGCTGGCACAAAGCGGTGCGATTGAATGCGCCTGTCGATAGCCGCCAGCGTGTTATCGTGTTTGTGGCAGGTGGGATGACGTGCTCCGAGATTCGGGAGTGTTATGCATTGAGTGGGTCTCTGAACAAAGATATCTATATTGGTGCGTAAAACCCTCCCACCGATCCGAGTCTGTATAATGCGTAGCATGAGCGAGGTGCTGAGTCTCCTGGGGAAATAAACAGGGTCAACGCATACAATCACTCCCCGCCAATTTATCGATGACCTGAAAGTTCTCGAGCTTGGCGGTGTAGGATCCCGCGCCATTCCCAACGGAATCTCCCTGAACGCAGCTCACCAGTCCTACCAAGACTACTACGATGAGAAATACTTCACGCCTGACCCACCCTCGCCGCAGCGCCAAACTCTCACTGTGCAAAAGGACATCGGTTCGTCCTTCCGCAGTGGCAAGTTGTCGAAGCCCAGTCCGAGCTCGCCGTATGCTGTTAGCTCGACATCGGTAAATAGCTTTGGGACCGCGGGTGAGAAGGAGGAGAAGAAGAAAAAGAAGAAGGGGTTGTTCCATTTCTGACGCCCTTGTTCTTTTCTTCCTTCGTTTCCCTGTCCTTCACTCCGTATTGCGTCGCTTCTTTTTGTCACTTTTCGTCACTCCGATTTTGAAGCAAACCCTTATGTTCTAGCTTACTCCTCCCATCTCTGTGTTGCTCTGCAGTCAGTTCACGGTTCCCAAGTAGAAGTGGCCTAAATGCAAGTGACCTCTAAACGCGTGTGTATATTATTATATTGGGTATTGCATTTTGTTATGCATGGAAATGAAACTGAGGCAGAGAAAGAACGGAGGCACATCAGAGCTGTTGTGGCAAAAAGCCGAGAGTAGTAGCAGCTAGCTCCTGTCAGCACGAGGGTGACTTGCACGTTGTTACTTGCTAACTTGGCGGTGACCCCACAGCAACTTCATCGAGTCTCGACGAATAAACGACGAATCGCAAGCAAATCCAGTGCAAACATGAGTGTAGAATACGGTATGATACATGCGTCGGTGCGGGCGTGTGTCATGTAGAGTACTCCAATTTGGCTGTGAAACCAAAGGTGCAAGTTGACGGTTGGGATGAGAATAATGAAAAGAAGCGTGGCATTGAACGACGTACTCTCATGTTTCTTAGCGTCGCTGACCTTGCGTGCAGCTTTGGTGAGATCTTCTTGGACGATGTATTCGCTGGTGGATTGATGACAAGTAGGCCAGGTAGGAATCGATGGAGGAGGACAAGAACATACCGGTCATCCCGAATGGCGAACATCCCTGCCTCTGTGACAACATTCCGCAAATCAGCCCCATTGAAGCTATCTGTGAGCTAGAAGCAACCGCGTTCAGGTGCACAGAATATCTGTGCACATGGGTCAAATACCTTCACAATAGCCTCGTAGTCAATATCCCCACTCTTGTTCACAGGTTGAGCATGAATTTTGAGAATTTCTAGTCGTGCCTGTTCGTTCGGAAGGGGGATTTCAATTTTACGATCTAGGCGACCGGGTCGTAGCAGGGCGGGGTCCAGGGTGTCAGGTCTGTTTGTGGCCATGATGAGCTTCGTGCGTCCTAATGAATCGAACCCATCCATCTGATTGAGCAGCTAAGGAACATGCTTAATATGAGCTCCAGCAACAGTGCAGGGACAGATACTTACCTCCATTAAAGTTCTCTGGATTTCTCTATCTGCACTCGTCCCTTCCGAAAACCTCCTCCCCCCAATTGCATCAATCTCGTCCATGAAGATGACGCAAGGTTCGTGATCCTTGGCGTATCCGAACATCTCGCGTACGACTCGGGCTGATTCACCGATATACTTGTCGACAATGGCAGATGAGACCACTTTCAGGAAGTTGGTTTGCAGGGTGGCTGCTACGGCGCGGGCGAGGAGGGTTTTTCCAGTTCCAGGGGGTCCATAGAGAAGGACTCCTTTGGGGGGTTTGATACCTACACGGAGGAAGAGCTCGGGATTGAGGAGGGGTAGTTCGATTACCTAGTTGAGAACAAGCATGTCAGCAACAAATACTAGCAGGCAAATGCGCCTTCACGACACACCTCACGCAATTCGCGGACTTGTTCACCGAGACCACCGATACCTGCAAATGAAGCTCCTCCTGGATCTTCCAAGCTCATTTTGTAGACCATAGGGTCGACTTCTCGTGGTAGGATGCGCATGATCGTGAGCGTTGTCATGTCAAGGGATACGCGGGTTCCTGACTTGAGCTTTGCTGCTGAGAGTGCTGGGCGGTATGAAACTACGTATCGGGGACCAGAAGATGCTTTGACGATGACTGGGGGGAAAATACGTGTGAGAGGACGTCATGAGACATGGGAGTAGACTGCTGGTACATCTTTCGTCGTCGAGCTGCTTCATGACTTCACCGATGATCTGACCGACTGACTGGACGGCCTTGATATCATTCTCGGTTTGTGCAAAATTCTTCTCGAGGTCTTTCAACGAGAATCGCACTACATGACATGCATTAGGTCAAAGGCTCGTTTAAACGCGTGCATTATTGACTGACGATTCTTCAAGCTCTGGCTGATATTGTCATGGGTCCGCATTTTCTGTGGGGTAACATCAGTTATGCAAGCACCGCAACGGCCAAGTAATACACACCTCGCGATAGGTCTTGAGAGCGTCCTTCCTTCGTTGGTCCATTGCGCCTGACGACGTCGAAGCTTGTGCGTCCATAGTGGTGGTTGGTGGCGAAGATGATGATAACTTGCGCGAAAGGAGGGACGCGTCAGTGGACGTGATCAAGTGGGATTATATAGTTATACATAGCGAACCACTTCCCATCGGCCTGGTGGTCTAGTAGTATGATTCCTTGTTAGGGTTGCTTACCTAATACTCGAGGAGGTCCCGGGTTCAATTCCCGGCCAGGCCCACTGCTTTTTGTTATTTTCACTGTTGTTCCTAAGCGCTTGGTTTCGTTTTGACTAGTCATCACTCAGCCTGGTACTGGGAGGTCTCTAGCGTACAATCGCATTGAGCACGACGTAGACACCAACTGAGCTGGATTATTATAAATCGGCACTCGTCTGTCACCCCTTGACCACTTCTACCATCACCTCCCATACTAGCACCAGTCATGGGTCGCAGAAAACGCCAATTCCTGGACGATGGCGACTCTGACTCCGATGCTTCACAAGGCTCGGAAGCTGACTTACGATTAAACGACAACGACCCAGACGCCAGAGACGAACGTGCACTTTTCGAAGACCCTTACCAGAACAAGAGAAGGCGAAAGAATGAGAAAGAGGACGCTATCTACGGTGTATTCGGAGAGGACAGCGACGAGGGGGGATATGGCACAAAGGGTGGGGCAAGGCGCGAGCGAAGTGATTGGACAAAGGCGCCTGCGTTCGTGTCGGGGAAGAAGGTCGATTTGCATAAGGAGATGGACGATGACTTGGAAGCAGCTGAGGAGGCTGAAGTTGAGGACAGTTCAGCGGAAGAGGCCCAGGACGAAGAAGAAGAGGGGACTGGATCAGACAACGAGCATGGAGAGGATCGTGCAAGCTCTGGGCCCTCCCGACTGCCTTCCCCGCGTGTGCGCGAAGTAGAACAAGACGATGACGAACCGCCAGCTAGACCAAGGTTCGGTGGTATAGGCTCGGCGCATACAACAACTGCTGAATCTTTCTCTGCGTTCACTCAAGGTGGCATAGGTTCTGCAAAGGGTGGCATAGGTTCGGGAAAAGGTGGGATTGGATTGTCCTCCTTCATAAGAAGTTCAGGAGGTGGGATTGGGTTCACCAAAGGTGTGATTGGGTCGAGTTCCATTGATACGACTACGACCACGACGACCGCTGCGACCATAACCACCGTGGACACTGCACCGGAACCAACCATTGTCGCTCCCTCCCCGACGGAGCCAGCCCTCGTCTCCGATCTTCCCACTTCGTTCGGTGCTGCCCCCCACACGCAGCGTGCCTTCCTTCGCAGCGGCTCCTCCTCTGGCCCTACTTCCCAACGCAACACTCCCCTTCCTGCTCGCGAGCAGGCTCACTTCCATAAAATAGGAAGCACCATTGGAGCCCAAATGCTTGCCAAGATGGGGTGGCAAGCCGGTACCGGTCTGGGCGCAAGTGGGGAAGGCATCGTCATTCCCATTGAGAGCAAGCTGAGGCCAAAGAATGTGGGTATTGCGTATAAGGGGTTCAAGGAGAAGACGGAACAATCGAAACTGGAGGCCAGGAGGAGGGGAGAACTTGTCAGTGATGATGAGGAGCTACCTGCTGCTGTGAGGAAGGCGAAAGAGGCAAAGGAGAAACGGTCGGATGCGTGGAAGAAGCCAAGAAAGATAAAGACAAAAGTGGAGCACAAGACGTACGAACAGATTGTAGCGGAAGCTGGACAAGAGCCCTCGGCCCCCAGCCTTGGACAAATCATTGATGCAACGGGGCGGACGGTAAGTACCAAGGTATCTCCGCTCTTTCTGTTGCTGATGCATTGGCCCTTAGCCGCGCGAGGTGGCATCATTAGCCGAAATTTCCATGGCGTCATGGACACCGTCAACGGACCCCACTCGAATACCAGAAGTCCGGCATAACCTCCGACTCATCGCAGAGGTTTGCAAGACAGACCTCGACGGTCTCGCACGTGAAGCCAAGGCCCTTGAAGATCGCAAGCGATTTATTGCTCAAGAAAATGTTCGACTACGGAAGGAGGTCGCAGACGAGGCTGAACGTATGTGTTTCGGGCCATTTGAGTCGGGCGAATTTGTCTGACCGGAGTCTTCACGCAGTAATTTCGCGACTTCAGCAAGTGACGCTTGTGGTGGACGAGATACACGCCAAGTCTAGGGAGCTAGCCTCAGTGTATGAGGCCACGCTGGACGACTTATCGCCACTGTTCTCCAAGCTGCTCGTTCAATTCCCCACTGAATTCGATAAATACCGGTTAGACGAGATTGTCGTCGCAGCCATTGCACCAATAGTCCGACGCATAGTGGCACAATGGAACCCTCTCCAAGACCCCTTCGCCCTCGTCTCTACGTTCCGCACTTGGAAACAAGCCCTTAAAGTTAACCTTGTCGCACAGCCCCCACAAACCCAAATTGACTTATACGGCGCTCGAACCGTCGCCCCACCCCCCATCATTGAGAAACCCATGACACCTTTCGAGTCTCTCCTCTGGCACGTCTGGCTCCCCAAAGTGCGTACATCCATCAACAATGAATGGGACCCCTCCAATCCCACACCAGTAATCAAGCTCTACGAAACATGGGCCTCCTTTCTCCCTCCATTTGTACGCGATAACATACTTGATCAACTTATCCTCCCCAAACTCGCCAAAGCCGTGTCAGAGTGGAACTCCAAACGCAGCTCCGTTTCTCTTCGATCTCTCGTGTTCCCCTGGCTCCCTCACCTTGGTCTGCGCGTCGAAGACGTCCTAGACGATGCACGCAGGAAAATCAAGTCCACTCTCCGTAGCTGGGTAGTTACAGATGGACTTCCCAGAGACCTCGGTGTATGGCGCGACGTTTTCGACAGTGACGATTGGGATGCTCTATTACTGAAATACGTAGTTCCAAAACTAGGGTCTCACCTCCGGGACGAATTCCGCGTAAACCCTCGCGCACAGGATATGGAGCCCCTTACACAAGTGGTGTTTCCATGGTCTCCTCTCCTCCGAGGCTCAATCATGAGCCAACTCCTCGAGACCGAGTTCTTCCCTAAATGGCTCGACGTGCTGTATATCTGGCTTATCCAACCTCGGGTGAGCTTTGAAGAGGTCGCTCAGTGGTATGCATTTTGGAAGGGTGTTTTTGGAGAGGATGTGTCGACTTTGAAGGGTGTCCAGAAGGGATTCACGAGGGGCTTGCAGTTGATGAATGAAGCGATTGAGCTAGGAGCCAATGCGCCAACGAAACTGAAGCGGCCTGACCTCAGGGCCGAGCAGGCTCATGCTGCTGGAGTTGTTGGTGTGACAAGAAAGACAGCGACCAAGAGCAAAGTGTTACCCTCTCGCATGCAAGAAATCACCTTCCGCACTATCGTCGAAGAGTTCGCTGCAGAGCATAATCTGTTGTTCATACCGACTGGGCGTGCACATGAGAAGTCGCGGATGCCATTGTTCAGGGTGTCGGGTGCGAGTGGGAAGGGAGGGATATTAGTGTACGTTCAGGACGATGCGGTGTGGGCTCCGGAAGGGGATGAGTATCGGGCAATCCCTCTGGAGGAGATGGTCGTGAAGGCCAATAAGTAGTTTCTGCAATCCATTGTAATAAGTGCCACCTTTAGGGCCTCGCGATCCATGTCCTCTAGTGGTCGGAGCTCAATGATGAGCTTGAGTGGGATGAGGGGAAGCGCCTGTGGTTACAGTCGTTATTGTTTTGATAACGATACCACGACGTTAACATTGCTTAACGCGTCGAGGCAAGATTGGTGGTCTCTTTGTCACGTGACTAGTGATAATATTTTATGTCTTTTTGGATTTTCGTGTTCTCTCGGACAGTGACTGGTACTGGCACTTACTGGCAATTAATATCGGAAACTAACTGCGATGCTTCCTCGTCACTTGCGTAGTTTCATTGTCGCACAGCGCGCTCGCTCCCTTCCCCTGCGCACACCCACTCCTTTTCCACCCCCATTTCGGATACCTTCCCGTTCACTTCCCGCTTCCCGCTCCTTCCACGCCTCCTCCCGCGCTCAAAACGATGCACCGAAATCTCCCTTCCAAACTTTCGTCGAGGTCCTTCGCGAGGAACTCCGCAAGAACCGGGAATTACAGGATAACGTCAAGCAGCTCCAGGGTGATGTTGACAAATTTCAGGACTCAGAGGCTATGAGGCGTGCTAGGGAGGTCTACGAACGTGCTAGGGTACGCGAACTCCCCTTTTTGACCAAATCAATCCTCCCTGCTAAACTTCCATATTGTAGTTGAGTTCAAGTATAAAAGAAAACCCACGCTTGAGGGCAGCAGCTGACGAACTCATGAAGACCGGTGTCAAGGTCGGTGATGCAGTTTCTGAAGCTCTCAGGACGATGGAGGAGAGCGAGATTATGCGCGCAGTACGTAAATCAATATCTCCCTTGCTCTGCACTAGTTCATCTAAACTCACGCAACATAGATATCCCGTGCGACCAATACTCTCTCATCCACCATCGCCAATACCACCGAACCTATCCGGAATACCGCCGCTTACAAAACGTTGGCAGAAACGCTGGTTGATGCACTTGACGATTCTGGCTCCGCCAAACATGCTGGGTTCGAGGACAAAGAGGCTCGCAGGAAGCGACGCCAAAGACGTCTCGAAAAAGCTGGACTCTCTGATAGACGCGCCGTTGCAGAGAACACTGAGTAAGCTCGATCATACCCACTGCCTTGTTCCTCTTAACAACATCCACTCAGGGCTGGGCAAGCCCTTGTTTCTGTCAAACCTTCTCCACGACAAGAAGCATGGGACAACTTCAAGAGTACCAATCTTATGATGCAACGATTCAGCGCTCTCCATGCCGCGTACCAGGAATCAGAATCTCCGCTTATCACACCCATGCGCGCAGTGACCTCGACGATTGGTTCGTGGTTCGAAGAGAACGAGGTTGCACAAGTAACTCGCATGATGAAAGCCCTTGATTTAAACTTCTCACGCGACGCGTTTGAGAGAGAGTTAAGGGAGTATATCGTGCCCGAAGTCGTTGACGCATACTTATCCGCTGACCGGGAAGCACTTGCAAGATGGTGCTCTGAAGCGGTGAGTGCATGAGTATGTTGTCATCGCAACATGCTGATCGGTCGTAACTGCGAACAGACGTACAACGTGCTGTGGGCAACGATGGAGCAGTATCTTCGCCAAGGACTTGTGAGTGATAGCAAAGTCCTCGACATTCGACAAGTCGATGTAAGTTGTTAGACCTCACTTCGCAGTCCGATTCCTAACATTTGGATTTAGGTGTCAGATGGCAAGATTCTGGAGGACTCCGTCCCGGTCTTTGTTGTTACGTTCTCTACTCAGGAAGTGCTGCTGTTCAGAAATGTCGCCTCGCGAGAGGTGATCGTCGGCGCCGAAAACCGCGTTGAACAGTGCGTCTACGTGGCCGTGATCACGCGCATAGCAGAAGAAATGTCTGACGAGATCACCGGTGGGTGGAAAGTCGTCGAGGTAATGTCACTCTCCTATATGTGTCCCCATGTGCTTACCGTATGCGATCGCGATTTGGTTGGTCTCAGATGGCGCGCAGATCGGCGAGAGCATACCTATAGTCACCTTTGATCCTATATCTCTGCCTTGGTTTACGTGCGCCACGCCGAGCTTGGAATATCCACATCTGTCCGCTCGCATATATCATTTATCGTTGACACACTCACCACTCATCGTCGTTTCAGTAATATCTTATTTCATTGACTATCAATTGCTTTATTACAGTTTTCACATGACCAGTCCATGTATGTGCATGGTGGAAGGTAGAAGCGCGGGGCCCGCTAGGCATGGAGTGACTTGTCTTCGCAAATGGTAGGTTTCGTTGCTGCTCAGCTATACTATGCAAGAAATTGTCATGGCATCGAAGCAAAGCGTTTCCCAATTCAATGGTCGCGGTGACGCCGTGGTGAGCTCTTGTCTGACGTTGCTCTCGAGTCTGACGCTACCTCTCGATGTACTGGTCCATTCAAGGTAAGAATGCCAGATGATTCTGCGCAAACCTGATTTTGCGAACACGTACAATCTTCCAGCGAGGATGCGAGCCTCTCAGGGATTCAACTCGTTCACGACTCCCTCCCCCACACTGTTGCCGAATACATGCGGTGATATCTGAGTCATGGATCAGGCCGTCGTCATTCGTTTCCTCCATACGCGAAGGCCGCGTAAATACGATGTTCGTCAAGAATGCGTCGCCTAGCATTTGTGGAGTCTCCGGACGATCCGAGTCAGGGTGTTGGAGTTAACAGTACGTGTTCGGTCTGCAGTCTCTGAAGTATCAGCAACGACACTCACTTGGTCACCGGGTACGTCAGAGCTGTACTCTCATCATCCAACAGTGCTCGACGTTGGACAAACACTTGGATTGTCACAACAACACGCCCATGCATATCTGACCCCGATAAAATACAACATAATACAAACCCAAAAAATATACGTGCCCGCCACTCATCGGCAAACTTAACGGACTTGCTGGGTGGTGGCAACGCCCTTCGGGATGGGCGCGTGAGGAACGGGCGCGTGAGGTATCCTGACCTTGATGCCTGCAAAGAGCATCAGAGGGCTCAAGATCATGCGGAAGGTCACCTATGCTTACCGAGCTCTTCGCAGAGGAGGTCAGCTCCCTTCTCACCGACCAACAGGGCAGAGGAGTAGGTGTTCGTGCCGAGGTTGTCCTGCGCATGGATGAGCACGGACGAATGCTTCAGACACACAAGAGCATACGTACAGGGCAGATACTCAAGTCGACGCACTTCAGGTTCTGGGTGCCTGGGTTAAGATGAGCAAAGTGAACAACGTTCGCCGGCAGATGGTTGACCATAGACATTAAGACGCGCGTCAACGACACCACCCTCTTCTCGTGGCTTCATAGCTGCAAAAGGCGCGTCACAGGGTACCTGTCACGTCGAAATAGGAGATATATTACCGCAAGTGCCTAAGCTGTGCCAGGTCGTCTCAACGTGGTCTAATAGCATGGCAGCGTCAGCCCACTCGGGGGAAGATACTGGCAAAGCTTTATATACCTGCAATCCAGTTGTCGATAGCCTCGTCGTCCTCCTTGATGTACTTGATATCATCGTAGACCTTGGAAGGATCATAGGGCTGGTCGGGCTTGTGCCATGAACCCATGTGGATGCCAACAGTGAAGCCGTTGGGCATCAGCTGCTTCGCGGTCCTGATGTCAATGTCACGAGCTGCCGCGGGCGAGGCGGGATGGAAGTGAGGGTGGTGCGAAGTGAGCTCGCCACGGAAGGCTATTTTCGATTGTCAGTGTACTTTGAAGTGTATGTTGAGAAATATGATGCATACCATCCATGCGACGGGCAACCTCCCGGGTCTTCTTGTAGCTCCAGCGAATGGGTGCGAAGTCCGCCTTGTTGTTCATGAAACCACTGTCAAAGAAGGGCTCGACATATGGGTTGGGTGACGTGACGTGGATCTGTTGAAAGGTGAATCAGAATTCTGGTAGGAGGAAGGTCGGTCCAGCTTACCTTGCCACGACTAGCGGGATATTCCTGAGGAAGGGATATTGAATTTTCAGAAGGAACGTTGACGCATCTAGCTTACGAGGTATTGGAACCTGCCCAGTGCAAGTTAGCTACCGATCACGAAGATGACAGAGAATCACCTGATGCTTACATGGTCATGTACTTCCCGGGAGGAAGCAGCGAGTGGTCAGCGTATGCTGTCATTAAATGAGACAAGTTTATTTGAATGCAGCAGAAGGAACAAACCCCCAGAAACAATGGATCCGAACCTGGAACTCAGTGATGAAATAGACATAGAAGCCATGAAATTCTATAACCCACATGACTGGCTTGTCGGGCTTGTCCTTGAAATATTTGTCCCAGAGGGCGTTAAAATCGGGACCCATCTCCTCGAGTTCTTCCTCGGTCGGACGAATCTAGATCCCAAAATTAGTATGTTCAACCTATAATCTGGAGCTTGACAGACCTTGAACCCGGCGTCGATAGCGTTGGAGGACAAGCGTGCCTTCTCGGGGCTGATTTCCCATTCAGCGAAGAGCTAGACCCCATATTTATCTGTGTACTGAAGCCAGGTACACATTTGCATTACCTCCTGTTGGGTCTTCTCATCACCTCGGAGGAAGTCATCCAGAGTGTTGCTCTCGTTGGAGACACGGTAGACTGTGGAATTATATTAGTATGCGTAGCAAGCGCGGGAAAAAAAGGCAACCCTCACTTGACAAGGTTGTGTAGTGGTCCTGGTATTCCTCACTAACCGTCGTGCAGGATCTCAGCACTGAAAATCTAGCCGTAATTACTTATGCTACTCACCCGACGCCGGGGAGATCGCTGACAACCTTGATGTCGAGTTTCCTCAACAAGTTTGCGGAACCAACACCGGAGCGCTCAAGAATCTGGAAGCACTATCGCGTTAGCCTTGGAAATGTTTATCACGTGGATCAAATATACCTGAGGAGTTCCGAGAGTCCCGGCGCTAAGTACAACGCATTTGCGGGCTCTGACCTATTGAATACCTCAGAATTGGCCTTCTGACGTACAATTATATGATAATTACAATGGTCTCTTGGACCGCAGCGTTGTTGGCACGATTCCTCGAGGGAACATAGGCGACACCGACAGCCTTCGTACCCTCGAAGATGACGTGCGAGACACGAGCGTTGGTGCGCAAGAAAAGATTAGGCTGTGTGTCCATGACGCTGTGTACATAGGCTACCGTGAAGTTTGGTCGGGACAATGGTACTGAAAAAGACTGCCAAGACTCACCAGTTGCGGCATCGCTACGGCGGCCAGTGTGACGATTGATATACTTGGCCCAGATTTCGGCACCATGGCTGGTGTCGAGATCTACTCACGTGTGAGTTAGAACTCGGCCTTGCTTTGACGACATCAGATATTACCTTGGATATCGTCTAAGTAGCTAGTGAGCTCCGGGAGGTCGTCCATGAACGAGCCGTCAGTGCTCACCGCTGAATGGAACACCAATGGCGTGGGAAGCCCGCAGGAAGTCCTGAGCAAGCTGGGTGACTTGCCCACCGTTGCTGATTGCAATGGGGCCATCATAACCGTGCTTGTTATTGTTGACTGGCTTCTGGTAGTTCTCAAGCTGCAAGGGTACAGATCAAGACGATGACCCCAGGTACACTCGGTGTAAGGTGCATACCCGCTTCATCAGTGGGAGAAGATCTTAAGGGCCAATCAGAAGTGGTCACGAAACCTGATACAAACCGACGTACCCTCAGCGGTCCAACCAGGAGTGTTGAAGTCATCTGTTTATGATGACATGTTACACCACCAACGGTCATAGAACATTCATAACTAACCCCAGTCAGAGGCTGAAGCCTGCATGTTCACATTAGAACCGTATGCAAGAGATCGCCAACGAACTTACCCTTGTGTACATCTGTTGGTGCCCAGCTGGTCTGTCCGTTACTGGACCCCCATTACAATATTAGGATCATACCTGGAAATTAATGCTAGAAGGACAGTTGGTTGTTGGGGTTATCGAAGTCGATCATGTGTACTAACCTGCTACCGCCACCTATCGTGAACGCATGGATAAGTGGTTTGCACGTGCACCAGTGTGGGTAGTATCTCACCCAAAATGTTGGCGCATCTGCACGGAACATTAGTACCACTCAGCGCAGAACTAACGAGTCGGAATTTACGGCACAATGCTTTGCCTTCCTCTCAGGTAAGGAGAGGGCTGAGAGTCGACATAGAAAGTAGCTTTGTCGTTACTGTGACAGGATATTAGTCGCCCACCTATCCCATAAACGTTTGCAAGACGACATACATGCCATCCCGTTGCATATTCTTGACGTAGATGCCAGGTCGGTAGACCCAGGGATCATCACGGTTGTTGGCACCCCCTATGTAGCTACAGTATAAGTGGGAGGAGACATGTGTTTACAGAGGGCCTGACCTTCAATGAGCATGACCTTGAGGTCGGGGTCGGCAT
Source organism: Gyrodon lividus (assembly GCA_014904945.1). Lineage (NCBI taxonomy): Eukaryota > Fungi > Basidiomycota > Agaricomycetes > Boletales > Gyrodontaceae > Gyrodon > Gyrodon lividus. The sequence continues at coordinate 143,798 of MU127466.1, forward strand.
ATGCCAAACGTCCAGCCACAACACAACCTGCGGGGCCACCACTGCAAGTTGAGGCTCAGCAAGACGTCGACCACATAACAGCAGGCCTAACTCGCCCGCAAACAATGACATCGACCTCCTGTGGATGAACCATAATTATTCGAGAATTAGTAAGAGAGGCCCGTCTGAGGACTTGGGGGATCGTATAGATATGGTTTTTGTACTCTGCACAACGGCAAGTCACGAGCGGGGTTTGATAAGGCCTGCACCGAGAACCCACACAAGCGGAGGGTCAGATGATTCGCGTGTGGTCAATCAATGGAGCAATGTGGGGGATTGAGTTAAAATATGATAGGGGACCTCACTATGGAAGGAACCCGTGGGCCATTATTGAGCTATTAGTGGCCAGGCCTATGGATTCAGAAAATTGTTACCTTTGCATGGGTAACAGACTCCAGGAGGTGAGACAGCTCGCGCTTATAGGTTGACGAAGTTAGGCGTCCTTGAAACAAAGCCCAGGTATAAGTCTGAGCAACTGAACTGAGACATAACTAGGACAAAGGCACAGCTAGAACAACATTCCACCAACGTGCGATGAAAAGGAACGGAGATGGCTCTCAACGTACCTTCGACTGTACACAACAAGTACTGGGGAATGAACGCACCATGCGGGACATCGCCACGGACTTCCAGGCTTGAGCAGCCCTAGCTCTCAGCGAAGAATCAGATGCGCTGTCATGGTGGCTAAAACAGGCTCGCGCCATAGCGCAATCCACAAATCCGGTTACAAGGAAGGCACCTACATCGGTGTGGAAAACTGCGAAACCAAGTCCGGCCAGGCAACGGGGTGAAGTTTCTACGCCGGCTCTTTGCGATTGAGCCGCCGTGACCAGGATTGGAGAAGCACATGTCTAAAACTGTGCGAATAGAAAGAAATCATCAAGCTGAGGCTCTATAATAAGGGTATATGAGACCGCGACGGTGAAAAATAAGCTCAAAGAATATACTAACCTTCGCTTGTCTTCGGAAAACACTGAATGATCAGTGTAGCCATGCTGATAGTAAGGAACAGGCTTGGAACTCCATCAAGTTGGACCAACTACCTCTGTCACGGTGCCACGTAGTGGTGCTCATTCTCAATATTGTTGAGGATGTTCCGAGCCATTTTCATCCACTACTGTGCATATCCTTTTACACGCGATCGATAACACGCACGACGTGGCGCGACAAAATAATCACCTGCAGCTTAAGGGTGAGCCCACCATGGCACATATGCTCCTAGGGAAGTTGAATTTGTATACATCGCAATCGATTCCAGAAGCCATTTCGCATCTACCCGTAGCACAGTTTCACAACGGCACCCTACAAGATGTTTCATGTGAACAAGTGGGCCTATGTTTGCCATTGAGGGGAAATAAATTGATAGCTCAAGAAAGGGCAGACTCGTCCACGTTGAGGATGAGAGCCGTGAAGAACCTGATCATCTCAACGAAGTTGGTGACGGGTATAGCTAGGGGGGAAATAATAAGAGGGCAATTCAACAGGATCTCGAGCAACCACCCACCTTCGTTTACTGTATGCACACCAGAGAGGAGCTTGCCGCCACCTGCGCCATCGGCATGACCATAACGGAAGATGTGGGGAGTGAGTTTCCAGTAAAATCTCGTGTCTGTATATGTTCCTGTCAATGCTCGCTTGTCACAAGGGACAGAGGTGTACTTACCGGTATTGCCAGACATGATTCCTGGGCTTACGATGATGTTGTCATCCCCAGTAATGCCTCTGTGAGAATTGTAGGCCGCTTTGATGCTTCCTGACAACAGTTGGTACGGTGCCGCGTCTCCTTCAGTTGGTGTGATAGGTGCGGGCTCAAGCCCGCCTTTGCCGAATGCTGTGGAAAGCGTTAATGTGCCGTAAGCTGGGGCACTGACATCACTGATGTCCGCGCCAAATGCAGTATACGACAAGTTGAATTCGCGTGCAAGAGTTGCGAGCAAGCCAGTGTCGCGAGCTTGTGTTGCAGCCACAGAGCTATCGATCAATTATAGGTCAGAACGTGCCCTTTACCAGGATCTATGCAAATGCTTACCTTTCGGTCGAGATGCGATGGTTAACGACGGCGAAGGCTTGTTCCGGGAGTGCATTAACTTTCACACCACCGTGAATGATATCGATGGCTTGAGTTGTACCAACCAGGTTCTTCAACGTGGGATTCTGGAATAGTTGTGTCTCTACGGACTGAAGGGCCTTGTCAGAGTGCTCGGCGTGGAAAATGTCTTTCCTGAGAGAGGCAGGGAGGTCTGGCGCGTGACGCGCCCAGCACTGGATGCTTTTATAGGTTGGCGAGCCTCGTGCCTGAAGAAAGTCAGAAAGATAGTCAGGCGGCGCACCGCAGCAGGGCTGACCAGATGAACTTCAAACGGATTCCTTTCGAACGCGACGAGAAGCTCGGCAAGTATCCCAATACTCTACGCCCAGCGGTCCGTCAGTCGGTTCATCGAATTTGCTCTAAGTAGCGCTTACCGTATGTGGTGGAGGCAGGCTGGAGTGTCCTCCTGGAGAAGTAACTTCAATCATAACATCCACATAGCCCTTTTCTGCGATGCCGGGAGTAGCAATAACTTGTCCGTATTCTTCCCCGTAACCCGCTAGAGACCTGTGTCAGCAAAGCCTCACACAGAAAGGAGCCATATATCTTACCGCCTTCGTCGACCAACATAGCATATCCGTTTTCACCAAACATCTCGAGAAGCTTTGGTGCCAAGGTTTGTGCACCCTGTGAAAGGCTAACATCAGTACCATGGGAGTAGTGCCAAAAGATCACCTCACGTGCATTCCACTACTCTCTTCGTCGAATCCCGAGGCAAGTACCACCGTTCGAGTAGGTTGATAGCCGTTTGCCAGCATGGTCTCCATGGCAGACCTGTCGCGTTCGGTCATCAAGTATAAATGGCTACAGATTCTCTGCCTTACAATATGCCAATCAGACCGCTCTTGTCGTCTAAGCTGCCTCGTCCCCAAATAAGTTCCCCTGTGGCATGCATCCGTAAATACAATGACATGAATGAATTTTGGGAAGTTACCATCAAAATAGCCCGAGAAAGGAGGGTGAGTCCAATCATCATACGTGGTAGGTTCGACAGGTACGACGTCTGCAGGAAAACCCAAGTGAGATTGGAATGAAGATGGGGTCTCACGCCCGGACCTTGGTGGGCAGCAAGAAGTAGTGGCTTCAGGGTGCTGTCTGAACCCTTCCATACGAGGATCAATCCGTAGGTGTTGACCTTGGTCACTTCAAAGGTCGAGTGCCTATCGGAAACGTCAGCGTACTTCGTTCATTGGACGATTCAGAGCTTACACCAAGGGGAACGAGTTGAGGAGATAATCGTGGAAGACACCAAACTTCTCCCAGCGTGGATCAACTCCTACAGGTTCCATTGTGTCGTAGGATTCAGTGCTTTACGGGTGTTCATGTGTGAGCTCTCTGCAAAATACGCTCTAGCCAAGGACTCACGGAAGCTGAACAGCTCCGGAAAGCCAATCAACTGCTTTCATTTTGAAAGCCTCCGTGCTATAGGTAGTGCTTAGTGTCTCCCATAATGCGCTGTTCTTCTCCGGGATCAGCTCAGACACCTGAGCGCACACAGTCCCGTTCGTCAGGTCGTCAGACTGAGGGTGGTTACAGAATATACGGGTGCCCCTGGCCAGCAGTGTGACGGCAAGGGCTGCGAATGCAATTAGGGCTGTCTTCTTAGACATCGAAGACGTCCCAGAGGGGGCCCGCCCTTGAGTGGGTGCTGGCAGTAACTCTAGGTCCTTCTCTTTGAGTGTAGACATGGTGGACGATAAGAAGAACGGTTAGCCGAACCGCAACCGAACCGTGGAAGTTGAAGTTGAAGTCATCCATAAGCATCTCATGATTTATGAGGAAGACTGACCAAGTACACGCCAGTGTTAATTTTTGGTCACCATTTGGCACATTGTAGGCGGCAAACTTTGTTGTCGGCGTACTACTACATGGAGGCTGGAGCACAGTATCCGCACTCTGCATCAAGTATTCGTTTATATGTTCGGTGGTCATTTTTCGAGCTAGTTTGGTGAAGTCCTTGTTTTCGATTTTGTACTAGTACATGGCGTTGGATTGTCAAGTTTATTCAAACTAAGTTAAAGGGCGACTCATCTAGTATCATAACTTACCGTTCGACCGTTATCACGCTGATAGTTCTTCGACAGTACGACAAACTTTACCATCTACCTCCAGGAGACGATTAAGACGCGACAATTTCTGATTATTTACAAGTACCGCTTGTTTCGAACTGGTGTCAACCATACCAGCTTCAGTCTCATCCACATCAACAGTCGCTTTCTTATCCAGCCTTACTCTGCAGTTTCTGCTTGTGCATACAAGTGTTTAAATTGCCACTTCGATACGGAAGATTTGAGCATTGTAAGTCGTCGAGTCATACATCCAGCCCTCGAGGTAATAAACATTCGTAATTGACCTTCATCCCGATCTCCAGTTCCATGGCCTCCCGAAAAGCCACCCTGTATCGACTGTCCCCATCAATTACACCCAAAGCCGACTCGACTGCGTCCAGTCCTGGGCCCAGTGTAGCTCAGGTACGCATCGACGACAACATCGCCGCCCTTCATCTGTCGATATGCGCTCTCCGTACTCAGAGGAATGCCCTTTCGCCTATTTCCTGCCTTCCACCAGAGATTCTTGCCACCATATTTATCCATTACGCACGCAACTACTACGAAGATCCTCGGTTTCGGGGTACGTGGGGTATACCTCCTTGGGTCAATGTCTCGTACATTTGTCGCCACTGGCGCGATGTCGCTCTCAGCTGTCCATCTCTTTGGACGTTCCTTTTCGTGTCGTCTCAACGCTGGACAGAGGAGCTGCTCTCCAGATCAAAGATGGCTCCGTTGAAAATTCGCATGGACCTGGGATATACAAAACAAACGAAAGAATGGAAGTTTTTGGAGAGAGCAGCAACATACGCAGAACGTATCCAGGACCTTTCTTTGAAGCTCACTTGTCACGAAGCCGAAGAAATTTTGCCCAAGCTGTCATCACGTGCGCCCCTCTTACAAACCTTGCATATCAATGTAAAGAAGTCTGGCTACCTTGGCGAGCGCCATGTAGTATTGGATAACCTCTTTAACGGAGAGACACCAGCCCTCCGGACATTAGAGCTATCAAACTGCCGTATTTCATGGTCCTCTTCAGTCCTTAGTGGTCTTACGAGTCTCAACCTGCGCGATCTTGCCTCATCCTCTCAGCCAACTATGGTGGAGCTCATAGCCGTGCTACGTCGCATGCCTAACCTCGTATATCTCCACCTCGAGAATGCTGTCACCAGCGCCCATGGTAACCTTGCTAGTCAGTCCAGTCTCAACTCAGGGGACGTCAGTTTACCTCATCTCTCGCGCCTCACGCTTATCGCACCCTTCTCGGCGGTCGTCGCGTTTCTGACCCGTGTAAATTTTTCATTGAAGACGGAAGTCAGGCTGCGGTGTCGTGATGAAAACAACAATAAAGACTACACCCCAATTTATCCACTTCTCGCAAAAAGATTCAATGACACATGCGAGACCCAGATACATCCCCTCGTTCCCGTAATCCAGACACTGGTCGTTGAATCCACTTCATCTGGGTTGTACTTTGTCTTCAGCACATCTGAATGCGATTGTGATCGCCGTCCTTTCTCATCATCAATGGCATCCTACGACATGGGCCACCTCCGTGAAGACTGGGGTTGCAACATCCCACTCAAACTCGACATCGACTTCTGGACATCAATGGAGACGGATCGGGAGGGCTTGATTGGTGGTATCTGTCGCAACGTCTCCTTGACACAACTTCGAAGCGTCCACCTTTCCTTTGATATCAGCACTTCTCTGTCTCCGACCTTCTGGACAGGCACCCTTGGTCATCTTCAGGTATTACGGTTCATCAAACTAACCGACGTCACCCTGCAAGGTCTGGTTTCGGTGCTTTCTGTTGGCCAACACCACCTTTTGGAGCACTATGACGGAGCTACTCCCGAGAGTTCATTTCATATTTTTGCGCCTTCCTTGACCGAGTTGGAACTCGAGTCTGTGGAGTTCTCCGCAGAATGTTATGGACGGATACAGGGCAAACCGGACATTTGCTCTGCCAGTGCACTGTGTCTCTACGATGCTCTTTCCCGTCGCAAAGCGGAAGGCTATGCTCTGCAGCAACTGGTCATTAGTGAGTGTATGTACGTGTTCGAACACCACGTGGCGGAGTGGGAGACTGTCGTCGACAATGTGGACTGGGATGAGATCACGAGGACGGAAGAAGACTATGAGGACGAGGATGACGAGGATGACGATGAATATGATGACGAGTACAACCCTTATGGAGTGGGCTATTTTGATGATTTCTACTGAAAATTTCCATCAATCTATAATTCTGCAGAAATCTACCACAAAACTTCAATGAAGTTATCTGGTTGTCATAATAGCAAGCAGGCTGAAACAGCACAAATCGACCTCGAGATTGAGGTCGCAACAGCCCTGACTGCGCCAATGCTAAGTATAAGTACCAGTGAACAACCTGTTGTGGGCGACGTCTCCGAAGGCGCAGTTGTTGCTGCGGGCCCATGCCGCAATGCGTTATTATTCCAACCCAGACACGAAGTCATTGTCGTGACAAACTGCTTGGTTCTTCCGTCCACCACCGCCCCTGTTTTCTCTGTCTTGGACTAGAGACGTTTTGCAGGCAGTGTTTGGGTGAATGGTATTAGTTCCCATGGTGGAAACTTCAGTGGTCCCAAAACCGTTGTGGCGCGGGAGCGTCGGTCACGAGTCCCAGCTCTGATGGCGCCGTCGACTGTGGAACGGGCTCAGAAATCTACTGGCAATGTGAAAGTAGCTGGCCCTCCTCAGACGTTGAACAGGCTGGCTGTTGAGATGAGTATTGACGAAGGAGCCACGCTGGAGGGACAAGAACCATATGACGCTAATGCTTCTCTTTCCGAGCGGTTCCGCAGGTAGTAGTGTGTTCCAAGGATTCGGACAGTAGTGGATCTTAATTCATATCCCATCTAGCACACATAAAGTGTCATCAGGCCAGGGATACAATTTTTGGATGATGATGCAAACGATATGAGAAAACAAGATCAGAAAGCAGGCTGCTCAGAATAAGAGTCAGTTTGGTAAGCGGGCTCTTGTGCGTAAACAGGCTCTTGTGCGTAAGCAGGTTCTTCTGCTGCAGGTGGGGCAGCGGAAACGGTGGTGGGTTCTCTTGACTCCGAAGAAGGCTCGGAGACAATCTTGTCGACTGGTGGTTCCACGATTTGGACGGAATCGGGGAGAGGCTTCTTGGGGCCCTGTAGACCCTCGGGATCCCAGCCCTTCATACTGGCCACGACGTCAGAGACTTATGTTGACATGGGTGGTGGCAGACTTACATTTTAACTTTGATACCAAGGACACCCTGCCTGAGCAGGACGTGTCTCACGGCGTAGTCGACGAAGTCCCGAGCGGGTTGACCGGAGTGAATCATGAATCCGTCAGTGAATTTCATGGACTTGGCACGGGCAGCACGAAGCTTTCCAGAAACAACAACTTCACAACCCTTGGCACCAGACTCCATAACAAAACGGAGGACACCATAGCAAGCCCTGGATAAGATTGTCAGGTGAATGCCAAGGATGCACCACTATGGATCTTACCTGCGGACGGCAAGTCCGCCTAAGAGCTTGTATCGCAGACTCTCGCACTGCGCAATAGCAGAGAGTCCGCGGTGTTGGACTTTCTCAGCGTACAGTTCAAGGGAATTTTCAGGGAACTTGAAACGTTTTTGGACGAGAGCAGTCAGCTCGCGGATGCGGCGACCCTTCTCGCCAAGGACCTCCTGAGTGTGAGTAGCGCGGATGATGATCTTGCGAAGGGGCGTCAGAACCTCGTGTGTGAAACAGGACATATCTCTACCTCAGTGCGGGCATGCGTGACGCGGACATCGCAACCAGAATAACCTTCCTCCGCGAGTTCACGAGTGAAGAATTCGTTGAGTTCGGCGCGGAAGACACCATCGGCGACAAACTTGCGCTTTTTGCTGATTTGACCGGACATCTTGAGGAGAAGTGGTAGGTCTGTGGATTGGAGATAAGAGTCCTGTCACATCCAGAATATAGAGTTATCATCCATCTCAAAGAGACACCACTCCGGGAGTATCTCCCGGACAGGATCTAGAGACATGTACTGTACATCGAGCCTGTTATCAAGGAAGGCACGAACCTTGAGGAATCTACGTTGTCGACGCCGGACTTGGTGTTGGGCACTGGAGATGCACAAACCTCTTGCCGATCCAATTCAGTCGCCGCTCAAACATGTTTGACAACAGAATGTATAGCTTTCAAACTCAGCCTGACGCACATATCCTGGTCATCGACGAGTTCGTCGGTACTGTGCATTGTTATGGTGTAACAGGTGCACTTTTGTTATTTGCTGCCTTGCACGTCCCCAGTACCGCGGTACCGCGTTTTGTGTGTGCACATCGCGTTGTGCATCCAACGCCACCGCGTCCAGTCCCCAAGAACATTGTTTAACACTCACGAAGGTAGGAAGACACATAACGGAGGGGATCAGCAAAATTGTTCTGTATTCACGCCAGCATTCCATGTATTGTAGGGTTTCGTAAAGTACTCAAAACATTCCTCCTTGTGTGACTCAGGTCTAATGATGGTTTTCTTGTGCGCTGGCAGAGTTGGGGCATCGGTTGGCTTGGTCAATCTGAAGGAGGATATTCCTCTTCTGGCTCATGTTAGTCTGATTCGTGGACTTCCGTTTGCCTTCGCCATGACTTGTCAAATTGGCATTGGACCATGCTGACGAGGTCCTCATTCTGTTTGCTTACCCTGGAATATGAGTGTGGGAAACGGTGGCGACCGTCTGTCCGTCGTCCACTCACTTGGCCCGTAGGCACCTCAGGCTCAGTCATCACCCTGCCGTTGTTTTCTTCGGCTCCCATCTCGTTCGAATACTTGGTCAAGACGACGATAAGGATAAGTGTACGAACAGTGTTGGATGTACTTGCCGCTCTCGTCGTACAAGTGGCAGGGATGGTGGTCGACCTTGAAGGAAAAGGGGCGATCGGAGAGGGCGTTTCCCCTGTCGTGGTGTGATCGTCGGGTGGTTTCTGTTCTGTCTGTTTCATTTGGTGGTGAGTACATCGCCTTGGATGTATCGCCGTGCACTGCCGTACCGCTGCACACCTCAGGTCACCGAAGCGTATGTTTGCGGGTGTCGTGTCGAGTAAGTCAGTGATGGTACTCCGTGAACGAGCACAACTACCGTTGGCCTCCAAGTAAGACCTCGTTGCGCCACCTCTTTCCTCCCCCGTGATGGTTGCACTTCACGGTTCATGGGTCCGCTGTTCATCCAGTGCCATGTGTCGTATCCTCGGATAGTGCCTTATCCTCAGCCTTCGGTGAATCACCACTAAACACAGGCGTTACTCACACACATTACCTTGCCACACGCTACACATGACAGTGTCCAGCTTGTCCATGAATATAGCAACGCCCCGCAACGACGTTACTGCGCAATTTTTTTAGACAATTCGTTACGCATAGGTTTTTGTCTGTCGTACGGCTAGCAGAGGGATTCAGGATGACAAAGTCCCAACCCTGCCGCGTTAGGTGCAGGTAGAGTATCGCCAGGGCCTCACACCACGTACGGTTACGGATTCTGATAGCTGCAGCTCCAACAGCGGCACAGGCAGGGGAGGGGCTGGTGGACTCGGGATCGGCATATAGTACCTTCGGTCTAATGATTTCTTGTCGTCACACTGTTTTTGGTACTTTATGAAGCTCTGCGATACACTGAATGCTGCTTTGCATGTCCCCGTTTCAACGAGACTGACTTGGTCTTAGAGACTCTACAGACATCTGCTAGTCGTATCCAGGCTCACTATTGCTTGGAGGTTTGACTTAGTAAGACTCGTCCATCTAATCCTCCGTGAAATCTCAAGAGCCCCGTTTGCCATTATGGGTTCTCCATGCACCATGCATGTCTGGGTACCTCTGCCTCTTGCCCGCCCACTGCAGCAATCACCAGCTGCGTGCGACATGCACGAAGACAGCAGCACATCACGAGACATACCAATGTGATAACGGTCTCTCCAAAAAGCTTGATGTCCTCGAAGGTGTTCGATAGTGAGCAATGCAAATTAATCAGGTTGTGTATACTATATATCATCCTTCCTAGCTTCCAGCTCCTTTATCGTAGGCCGCTTGGGAGCGACTATCCCGCTGCGGCCAGAGCTGGCATATAAAACCTCCGCCTCTCCCAATTGACCTGGTGTATAGTCAACCGTGGGGCCTGGCTTGTAAATATCGCCCTGTGGGTCGAATGTTGACGACGGGACCTGGAGGAGGTGAGACGGTGTCCGCGTGAGGTACAACCGATGGAGTGCGTCCTCAGCTGCCTGTAAATATTGTCAACGATGATGCCATTGGTCAAGATCCATATGTCGTACTCTGTACTCGGCCATTTTCAGTGAGCTACCAAAACCTTCACCAAGTTTGTCCGCCCCTGAATAGATCCCAACAACGAATATCGGCGAGTTCGAAAAGCGACCTGTTTCTTTCAGAAGTCTGAGAACCTGGTGAGTATCTTATGCTGTGAACGAGCAAGCCATCTTACCTAGACTGTGGTCGTTCTCTGCCAAATTTTGCGACTGTCTCCATGAGAGCACGCTTTGGATCCCGGAATTTTAACATAGCGCGCACGTCTACTGGGCGACTAAGGAAAAAGGAATGCACAAATTTACGAGCCGAGCCGAGGGACCTCTCCTGATAGACCAATGCAGTTAAAGCTCGTGGTATCGATGCGAGAGCATCAGAGTGTAACAGTGCTGGGGAAGTCGGTGTCGTTGGCTAGTTCCATAGTGTCAATATCGTGAGATTCGAATAAATTGTATATCTGCCTACCTGTCTATGCCACCGCAAAAGGGGTGCAGCGCCCATCTCCTGAGCGACACTAGCGCAGGTCAATGGACCAACGTGAGCGCTGACTGCAGCTTTCAAAACACGAGTTGGGAGATGTGGATACGAAGCATGAAGGTGCTCGGAGGCAAAGAGGCCCATGAGAGCGTTTCCAAGTGTTGATAGATCTGCATTCGTTGAAGGTGTGGGGCTCGATGGGTAGTACTTTACATGAAGGCTCAAGAACGACTTGTGTGTGCAGGCACGTCGAATCACGTCGGGAGACTGTATGACGGAACCTAGACCGATTCGATGGCAAAAGGCGGTCAAGGCGGATGGGGGTGGTGGTTGTAGAGTAGCCCATGATTCTGGGTCGAATACAACTGCTCTGCCGCTCTGACGGACGATGGCCTCCCTCGGTGGAAATTGCTTCAAATGTGAAGTGGAGACAGCTACTTTTGAAGCGGTCGAGTAAAGTCGCTTAAAAACATGACCCATTGGCAAGAAGTGAACGGGAACAAGCTATGTTTTTCACGAACAAGCAGTCGCGTCGAATGAGTCCCGTCTGAACGAGCCAGACCTAAAAAATTAAGGCGAAAGTGACCTGTCGGCAATATCCGAGACGCTGTGCCTTTAGACTTGTTGCTGTGATTGTGCATCTCACTATAGACAAAGGTCAGGTCAACGAACACATCTGAGACTGTCGGTATTCCTGTATTGTTATTCTGACGATGGCCGCTAATGTTACTTTTCTGTTTTGAAGTTACTGACGGGAACCACGAGGAGCAGTAGCCCCACGCCACGTGGAAATATCGAAACAGTGACGGAGCACAGCTCTGAACCAACTGCAACAACTAGCTCGGCCAAAACACTGGCAGCACCTCGACACGACACCATACCCTGACTAACAGAAATTCAACTTACTGGCATTCATTCATTCCGAGGCATCCTCCTTGTACTGTTCATTCAGTCATGGCAGTCATCTCATTACCTCTAACTTTCACGAATTCATTCTGGACCCAAGACTACCGCAAGGGTCTTGAAGTCTTGTATAATAAACTCGAACAGGTATCCATCATAGCAAGTTAATGTCCCCTTCACGTCTCATCGACTCATTGCAGGGAGTGACCGAGAACGATGAGATTGTTACATTCATTCGGGTGGGTTGCCACAGTTCCCTAGCAAAATCACCTTGACGACCTCTCAGGCACGCGTGAACGCAGAGAATCAACTGGCGACAGCCTTGCTCAGTCCAGCCACCATCGGTTCAGAAGGTATGACTCACCTCGGTGCGACTTGGTGATTCAAGTATAGGAACTCGTTTCAGGGATTGGTTTCAACAGAGATGATGGGGCTTCGCTTCTAATGACATTTCGCGGACTGCAAGCAGAATCCGTCGCCCAAGGCCATATCCACAGAGATATCGCCAAGGACCTCCAGACGCTCGTTGCCGAGCCATTCAACATTTGGGCTCAAGCCTACAAAGTAGTTAACTCTTACCTCTCTCGCTAACCAGTGTTGATGGCAACTGAACAGGAGAGACTATCATCTAGTAAGGCGACCGCTTTGAATAACTGGATGCGTTCGTATGACGATTCCCAAAAGGAGGTTCGTTCTCAGCTCGCTTTTTCTATCTGTTTCTGGAGCTCCAATATTCTGTAGGTCATCAAGTTGAAAAATACCTATTTGTCAAAGACTCGTCGAGCGGACGAGGCCGAGGATGAGTATGCACAAACCCTGTTCATCCGCCGTCTATATTGACGCCACCACCCAAAGTGCCAAGTTCGCACCCAATAATGATTTGGGTGACCACTACACGACGTCGCCACGACTCGTGCCACGTGATGCTCGTACACCACCACAGCGTACCGCTACAGTCTCTGAGCGCATCGCGCAGCGATTTAAAGAAATCCAGCGCAAAGCTGCCGTTTCCGCTGGATCTACTGCTGTCGATGCAGCAAGTGAGACAGAAGAGGATAAGGAGGAGGAGTCACCCAAAGTAGACAAGGGTAAGGGTAGAGCCGCAGAGCCGGCATCACCGGTCCTCGCGTCGTCTCCACCTCCAATGTCACCCCCTCTGCCCCCAGCGAAAGTAGATGTGGCTTCGCTCGCCTCGTCCATGGTAATACTCCCATCAACTCCGATCCTTTTGGCTGGTCTGTCGTTGCCACCCTCAGTCGTTTCCAGTTTGCTCACTCGTGCTGCTGCCGAGATGCCCCTGAGACCCATTCGCTTCCCATTGCTTGGGGAGTACCCAGACTGTTTCTCCGGCGCCGAATTTGTTGAGTGGCTTAACAAGAACGTTCTCGGCTTTGGAGGCAATCTCGATTTGGCGGAAGAGGGTGCAAAGGACCTTACAGAGAGGGAAGGTTTACTCCGCAGAATTGGCGAGTTCGGAAATCAGTTTGAACATGCCGATGATGCGTATTACCAATTCCGGCCCAAAGTAAGTTCACGCAGAGAGCTTTCCTCGGCCCTCCTGACGCCAGAAAATAGGCATTTGACCTTGAACGGGGTAAATCGACCGAAGTTCCAGCCACCACTCCAGCCAAGAAAAACCAGATTGCGGACAATTTGCTGAAGCGCTCTGGCAATCTAGTCAATGTGGTGACGAAAGCGCTCAATGCCAACTCTCAGAACGAGCCAGTGCACATGAGACTTCGTCACGAGGCCGATGAAGCAGACAAACTGTACCGCGTTTCCGTGAGGAAGCTTGATAGACAACGACTCGGGCTGGAGGAGAGGATTGATGAAGTGCTTAAGACTCTCCAAAGGTGGGAAATGGAGCGTCTTGCAGCAGTGAAGACTGGTGTGTAGTTCCTACCTATGTTTTCGATCCTGCTAAGGTCACGTTCCCGTCCTGTAGTTTTGCTCCAATACCAAGGAACCCTGGCTAATCTCCCTAAAGCTTTCGAACCAACCCTCGAACGTTCGGCAACTTTCGTTGCAACATATCAACCTGATTCCGACTTGACTGCCCTGATGGAGCGCTACCGCACGGGTCCCTTCCGTCCCGTTCCACAACTTTACGAATCCGTTGCCCAGGATGAGTCTGATGTCGTGTTTGGTATCGACCTTCGCAAGTGGGCAGAAGGGGGATGGAGTGCTCTCACCTCCGGCGAGGAAAAGACGGAGCTCATCCCTCCTGTCCTCACTGCACTGCTCAACGGGATGTCGGAATCGTATACGAGATTGCCCAATGATGTCGGTGAGCGATTGAGTTGTCGCTCTTTGCTCTAGTCTGCGAGTCTGATGTGTCCTCAGAGAAACGTAAGGCATGGATTTATGATGTGCCATTGCCAGCTCTTCACCACCTCAGAGAAGCTCTCAACGCGGTTCCTCCCGAGCAGCCATTCTCACCTGAGATGCTTGCCAAATATGATGCGCCTGTTCTTGCTGGGTGTATCAAGCTTTGGGCTTTGGAACTCGATCCTCCCCTTGCGTTATGGGAAGGTTGGGACGATATTAGGAAACTATATCCTACTGTGGGCTCTGCTGGTAGGGTTGATGGAGAACCGTCCGAGCAGCAACACCTTCAGGACTTGCAGGCAGTCCTCCAACAACTTCCAAAAGTCCATCTCTGTGTCCTGGATGCTGTTGTGGCCCACCTCCTTACTTTGATTCAATCGACCTCTGTTCAGGAATCTGATGATATCTACATGACGAAACTCGCCTTGTCAATTGGACGCAGTAAGTACTTTTGTTTTGATGTTGAACTGTCTATACCGACATTCTTTTTAGCGATCATCAGGCCGAAGATTGAGACTGAGCTCTCCATCCAAGATCGTCACCCAACATGTACGTGTCACTTTTTCCCTTCCCTCAGATTGACGCTTAAACATTCCAATAGTATTGTTTCTCGACTTACTCAAGAACTACGACAGTATTTTGCCTCCCACGATCGCCAAGAAAAAGCGCGAATCAGAACGTCGTATCCCAGTCAGAAAACGCACTGCACCCATCGACATGCGCATAAGCCGTGGAAAAATTTCTGTTGGTGCACCGACCAGGGAGATCCTTGCTGCTCAGCAAGCTGCACAGAAGCTTACCGCTTCACAATCCGCAGGGGGTGCCATTGCACTAGTTGCTCCGCAGGAACCCTCATCCATGTCCGCTGAGCCTGAGTCGATTGAGGACTCTCCTGTGCCTGCGCCACCTGCCCCTGTACGGAGTGCACCTGAGCGTTATGATCATGAGCCTGCAGTTCAAGAAGACGACAGTGCCCCTCCCCGTCCCGCCTTCAAGGAGCCCCCTTCGGAAATGGATGACACGCCTCCTCGTCCTGCATTCAGGGAACCACCTCCTGAAGTTGACGATGCACCACACGCACAACCCACGTTCGTCTCTCCACTCACATCGCCTCCTCCAGTTGTAGAAGAGAAGCCTTCTCCTGCGGTGGCGGTTACACCTGCCACACCCCAGAACCCTATAAAGTCAATTAGGCGTAACTCGGCATTGCGCCCAGGAAGTGCATCACCAGTTCGCAGTCCCTCACCTTCGGTGAGCGCTGGCGGTGAATCTGCGGGTGAGCAGCAGACTTTGGCAAGTGGGAGGTCAGGATTGTCAAGGCATGGCTCGGGACAGGGCGCGGTTCGCGGGCCCCGTTTGTCCAGGGGGCCGAGGGTACAGGGCGGGAGTGTGAGCAGCATGGTGACAAATTTCAACAGCCGGGTGTCCGCGACGTCACCTCCGCCGTCTCCGGGCTACAAGAGATTGTCTGGTGGTGCTTCTCGTCCCACATCACTGCTTTCCGCTAATGGAGGGGAACTGAAGAGAGGTTTCGGACGCGCTCCAGGCGCATTGTCCAGGAGAACTATGGCGAGTGACGCTGAAGACGAGGTGGTGGACAAGTAATGACCGACATGGATGTTGTCGATTGTGTATGATTGAGTGCTTTGCGTAGTTGGAGTCCAATTCCCTTTACATCTCGTACGATGCATTGAATTCTATGATGGCACATTTTGACTTTTTCAATACACCGTCACGGAACACTTGGATAAGCTCCCTAGTCATTCTATTTGGCATGGACTTCAAGAAAGGCGTTCAGGCAGATTCACGCAGTTCTCACTGAGAAAAGCATCTGTTTTACACGAAGCATACCGTAAATTATGAGGGCAGAGTACAATGATACAAACCAAATATGAACAGAAAATGAGAATATATCTAGACCTCTTGCGAGGCGCCTTCTTTCTTTCCTTTGTTCGATTTTGAGGGCAGCAATTCGGGGTTGATGAACGGTACAACACCACCCTGACTGATGATAACATCCCCCAGAAGTTTGTTCAGCCTAGATGATTGATTATTAAACAAGGCCCACGTCCTAGTTGTACAGGTCACTTACTCTTCATCGTTTCGGATGGCGAGTTGAAGGTGGCGAGGGACAATGCGTTGTTTCTGCAACGCAAGTGAACTGCGGGCCTCGAGTGACTGGTTGAAGTTTTTACCTTGTTATCACGTGCAGCATTACCAGCCAATTCGAGAATTTCAGCGGCGAGATACTCCAGTACAGCAGCAAGGTAGACTTGCAGGTTATAAGCGTCACAACCTAACGGGAGGGAGGTCTCAACTCACCGGGAGCTCCTGCTCCGACACGCTGGGCATAATTGCCCTTCTTCAAGAGTCTGTGAATACGACCGACGGGAAACTGAAGACCAGCTTTTGAAGACCGCGACTGCGCCTTTGCGTCACTACCAGTCTTTCCAGATGAAGATTTACCACTGGGGCTGCCGTTAGCTATCAAGTGAGAGAAGAGAAACCTTCGTGACCCACGCTTTGCCCTTTCCAGACTGTTAGAAACGAATTAGTAGAGGTTTGGGCGGGTAATTTCAGCTCCTTACCATTTTTCAGAGTATACACGCGTAGAAGAGGTGAGGTGAGGTGGTGGTGGGGATTGAAGGAGAGATTACCCTACAATCAGTGACGCGACTGGTATTTATTGGGTGTTTGGGGCGGAGTTCCAATGACAGCAATCAACGCGTTTTTCACGTGACTCACGCGCCTGCTGAAGCTTTCCCACGGAAGCCATGTGCCGTCAAGTATTAACGGAAAGACTTTGGTTCAGTGAACAACACTTCAATTGCCCAAGTTACTCATTCTGGCCTTGAGGCGTGCACGAGGAAGAAAAGTTCGCGTTGACGTCTACTTTCTGCTGCTCTTTGCAGCTTGGTTCTGCTGTTTAACTTCTTTCTTTCTTATTTTCTACCTACATCACTAGGCAGGCCATCTGCCTATCCATGTCTCAAGTATCACCTGCAGGACCTCCCGCAGGGGTATTACCCTCACCCCCATATACGCCTCCTTTATCCCCGACGCATGACCAGGTTCGTGAATTATACCCGCCAGATGCTTCAAATATGCAAGGTGTGGCTTACGTGGACTCACATTCATCAGGTAGTCGTTCTATACGTTGTATGTCAATCAAGCAATCAAAATTTTAATTTCATTCAACATTTGACGAGCGCTTCAGACAGTCGTATACGCTGTCGTCATCTTTGGGATATGGAATATTCCAGGGGCCCGGACGTTAATTAACCCATTGAAGCTTTTCACAATCGGATGGCACGAACTTTGCCATATAATTGCAGTGGGTTGATTTATATGCCACAAGTATGACAAGTACGCTCATACTATCGTTTGTGATGCGATCGCAATGATCAGGCAATACTGACTGGTGGTACGATAGTATCTGTCACCATAGATCCGTACTTGGGCGGAGCAACACTTGTAGAAGGCGGGAAACCATCCATAATATTGCCTGCGGGATACCTTGGCTCAACCATTTTCGGTGGAGTGTTCATTCTGGGCGGTTTTGATACCCTAGTCGCCAAGATACTCAGCTTTGTGCTCGGCCTTGGATTGGTGACCCCGCTTGTCCTCGTTAGAGATAAGTTGTGAGTTGACAGCGACGTTTTTAATGCGGCGGCAGGTCTTACCACATTACAGAACCATGCTGCTCACGCTTCTTTACGAAGGCCTTCTGGTCGGTTTCTGGTTTGTTGGTCATGCGTATGTTCTCACCTATCAGTAGCCCTCCTGCATCTCATTCTACCTGTAGCCAAGCACTGCGGTGGTATTGCTTATTCGTGGGGGTCATGAAGTCAGCATGTGCAACTTGTATCACTCTGACTATTCTGACGCTACTCTCACAGCGTGTTCTTCGTCGTCTGTGAGTAGACCTCCGTATGACTACCCACCCGTGTAACATCCCTTCGCAGGGGACATCGCAGACGACAAATTCTTCCGCAAGGCCAATGACTCCGATTGCACGCAGTTCCACATCATGTTCCCTCGGATATCTGCTCACTGTGAGAATAACAGCCAGCCTTTGATCGATCATCTTACTGAATGGAACAGTTTGGGCATGTGTGTGGCTAATTTTTGAGATCGGAGTGTGCATTGCGTTTTTGTTCATCGGCTTAGTTTCCTTCAAGGTGAGACCGGCGCCTGTATGCTGCTACAGTGCACGCTGTTAACCGACATACAGCTTTCTACGGAAAATATGAATGCCGAAGCAGGTAAGTATAAGGAGGTATACACTGCACCGCAGCTCACGATAACAACAGCCAACTTCCTGCCAACGTAACATATGCATATGATGCACGACGCTCATGACGACACATGGCATATGTAGGCCTTCAACGTGCCATCATCCGGCCTTCATGGACTGTACAATGGGAGAAGACTCCAATCCACCTGTACCCTTGCTGCTTCACTCACGTATCTATACCACATTTGCATACCTATCGTCATCTCGCTACCAGTTATACCACTGACTCTTGCATTACTTTCGAGGTCTGCTCGGGACGTTCGGGTAATTTAATGTAACTATTGGGTCGTTGGCGGTACAGTGACTGACGCCTGTTTGCAACGCAACATCGAAGATCTCGTTCTACAGCTCTGACAACGTTGTTTCTACATACCAAAGTTGGATCATTGGATGGAGGACCTTCTCATGTAGCTCCGTAAAAAGATTCATAGAAAAATATGACTTCAAGACTGACATTGCAAGCAGCGTTGCGGATTTGTTCTCTGATTATTCTCGACCCTGGAATCCTATATGGTTATCCTGAATCCCTCGTATGATTTCATGTCTCACCTAATCTCTCTGATTTTCTTATGAAGTCCTCATACATGTCATATCCCGTCCCGTGCAAGTCAACTCTGCTTCTCCAGAGCCCAACTCCAGACCAAGTCCACATTTCCGCAAGTCTGCACCTCTGCATCTCCATTTCCGCTTCTCCACTTCTCCACTTATCTTGAACACTTTCACCCCTGTGTCTTGCTCCTCATGCTTCACACTTTTGACAGATGTTTGGCATGCATAATATCTCCACCTTCCGATACCTCCTGTTCTGACTCCCTTTGACTCATTCTGACTTCCTTTGACACTTCCTGACATCTTCTGACACTTCTGACTCACATTCCACACAACTCCAGTACTCCAGTGTCACCCATGTTTACTTGTCCCCATAGTATATGAACCCCTTTTGTATTCTGTATTCTGCAGTCAAATATCACTCCTCTAATCTGTCTGACTAAGTCCCCACTTGACCACTTGAAGCTAGCCTTCTTGTTGTTGCTCTGACCTTCCCTTCTATCTTTGTCGCTACTCCACTCCACCACTACACTGCTCTGCCACTACTTCACTCTGCCACTACTCTGCTCTGCCACTGCTCTGCTAAATACCAGACTGAACTCGGGCAAGGGCGCAACACATAAGTTGAAGCCACAGTCCACTCTGCTCCCCCAACAATTCTGGACAGCCTGGAGGAGATGGTATCTTCACAGTACATTAGAAAATAAAAATATTGCTAATGATATTGCTAAATTAGATACAATTCTATAATATATTTTTATCTGTTACTGATAAATAATTATTAATATTATAAAATTAAGTCCTGTAAAAAGTACAAGAGGGGATTCACAGTGAAGTCAGGACTTTGAGGATAGAACAGGATTTACAGTGACTCCATTGCAACAGTTTATGTACTCTTAACTTGGAAGGTGGAATTTCAATGAATTGAAGGGATAGATGTAGTTGTTTGGTGCTACAAACAAATATACACATATAAATACTATGTCTGAGGTTGAAAAAGTTCAAATGCCTCTTTCCTTTCAACCACAATCATCATGTGATCCCTCTCTGCTACCCAAAAGAATACCATCATTACTATGCTTGACTCTGGTCATTCTGCTCATTCTATTGCCACATCTACTGGTTTTCATACCTCTACCATCTCTAGGCTTTGTGCCAAAGAGTGCTCAGAGCTGCAGAATTCCACTGGAGGTCATCCGTCCAAGCTTTCCCCTGCTAATGTCCATCATGCCATCCACTTCATCTCTACTCACAAGGCAGAGAATGCTGTCCAGATCACCAAAACCCTTACCAATATAATTAATCAACCCTCCCACCCTAATACTGTGTGCCAGGCCTTCAAAAAGACTGGTTTAAAGGCTGTAGTTAAGTGAAAACACCCCCTTCTCTCTGCCAAACATTGCAAGGCTCGGTTGGACTATGCCTATGCTCACAAGGACTGGACTGTGGAGGATTGGAAGAAGGTAGCATGGTCTGATGAGACTAAAATCAATTGCCTAGAGTCAGATAGATGTGGAAAAAGCCAGGAGAGAGGCTCAGTGATAGGCTAGTAGAGGGAATAGTGAAGTTTTGAGGAGGTTCTTTGATGATGTGGGGCTGTATGACTTGGCAGTGTCACATCCTGAAACTTCCCTAACCCATCTGGCCCAATTCCAAACCCCTATGATCAAATCCCGAATCCTGAGCCTTGGACTTTACCTTAGAAGATTTCTCTTTCATCAGACATTCCGAACCCCGTACTTCCCATCCTGGACTTTCCGCATTGCCATCCCAGACTTTCCGCATTCCCGTCCTGGACTTTCATATTCCTATCTCGGCTATCTCTTGATATATGTCACTTTCCTTTGACATTTCTTGACATTAACAGTTCCTATCAATAATTCCCTTTCCCCTTGCCTCACAATTATTGCACCATTGCCTTCAGTCATTATTATTATTCTCCCATTCTGACGCCATTCCAATTCATTCCTTACTTTCTTCTGGAAATCTGAAACTCCGATTCGTCTGACATACTTGAACATCTTTATATCTTCTGGACTCTTCAGTATATAAACCCGCTTGTACTCTCTGATATTTCCTTAGTTTGAATATCAACTAAATCCCGTTCTTTCCTGATCTGCTTCACTCTGAACCTCCTCAGTCCTTAAGTTGACCTTAGGATTGATCTCCGACCCTCCGCTCCAAAATCAAGGAACAGAACTTGTACAGGGGCACAGGACATAAGCTGAACCCGAAGTTCCTTACACCTCCAACCCCCCTCAGGGATTCCCACCAAACTCCGCCCTTCTGCGCACTCCAGAATATCCAGGAATTCTGGGATTGAACCTGGACTTGACAGTATATTCAAACTCAAACCTCTACGAGTTCGCTAACATCATATCTTCACCGCATGTCTAGAACTATCCAGACTCGTGCCCAAACATGCAGTATACAAAGCATCAATGCAGCTCAGTTGGATGCAGTCTGAGAAGACGCCCTGCACTCCCTGATGACCTCGCGTTGAGGCCCCAATGTCGCCAAACAATTCCGAAGCTTTTCTGCTCGTCGTACATCAACCTCTGCCTCTCAGACGAGACCTCCGTCTCAAATCATCTCCATTCCTACTCCCACAGGTTGTCACCCCTCCGGGGGCGCCCTGGACCCCTCTGACGACAGGAACAGCAGTGGCGATGACCCCAACCCCTCCAATGATGACAACCCCTTTGATGACAACCCTGACAATGCAATTCCACCTAACCCTATCATGGCGCTTGCAAACGCAGTTCGCAGCCTTGCTGAGTTATTGCGCTGCGACCGCAAATCCGAAAACTCCTCATCTCTGTGCACAAAGGTGCGGGAACCTGACACCTTCAATGTGACTGACCCTTGCAAGCTGCGGGCCTTCCTGGTCCAATGTGAGCTAAACTTCCAGGACTGTCCCCGCGCATTCCAGACTGACCATGCAAAAGTCACCTTCACCCAGTCTTACCTAAAAGGTATGGCCCTCGAATGGTTTGAGCCCGACCTCCTCCAGATGGACGATCCAGACTGGATGGACAATTATTTGGAATTCATCCTCGAGCTCCAGACCAACTTTGGCCCCCACAACCCTGTCGGTGATGCCAAACACCAACTCAACCACCTATCCATGAAAGACTCTCAGCATATCAACAAATACGTGGTGGAATTTAATTGCCTAGCCTCCCAGGTCTGGGGTTATGGCGAGGGAGCCCTCCAACATCACTTCTACAATGGACTTCCGGATTGCATCAAAGATGAGCTTTCCCGCATTGGAAAACCACGCTCCCTAGGAGAACTCCGGACTCTATCCCAGACTATTGATGGGAGACATTGGGAATGCAAGTCCAAAGTCACTCGCCAAATCCAACCCTCCGGAAACCAGTCCTCCACCTCCAAAAGTACTCCCACCACCTACAGAGACCCGTCTCAACGTGTCCACTCTTTATGATCCCAAGGCCATTATGCCTCTTGTTTCTTTTCCTGACTTTTCCAAAATTTCTGCTTTTCCCGCTTTGTTAGATTGTGGTTCTACTGATTGTTTCATTGATACTACTTTCATTGACAAGCACCATTTTCTGACATACTCTGTTCCTCCTATTTCATTGAAACATTTTGATGGTACTTCCAATTCTACGATTACCTGTGCTGTTGACCTTTCCGTTCATTTCCCTTCCGGCTTTGTCACCTCTGATACATTTTATGTTACTCCGTTGGATTCATCTTGTTCCCTTGTTCTAGGACACAACTGGCTCACCCGCTACAATCCATCAATTGACTGGGTACTGGGCAGTATTACTTTCCAAACGCCGGCTCAAGACTTGCCAACGCCCCCGACGTCACCTCCGGAGATTCCGGACCCCGGATCCCTATCTCACTCTGACACTCCTGACAAGCCGCCTTGCAAAGCTCCTCACATCTCATTTGTCAATGCTGCTGCATTTGTGCACGCATGCAAACTCAATGGCTCTGAGCAGTTCAGCATTCACCTCCATCCCCAGGACTCCAAACTCCGTTCCATATCCCAGGACTCTGGGATTCCTGAAGAAATCAATCTGTCCTCCGTCCCTCTGGACTATCACAATTTCCCCGATGTCTTCAGTAAGCGCAAGGCTGACACCCTCGCACCCCACAGGGAATTCAATCTCAAGATTGACTTAGAGGAAGGTGCTTCCCCTCCTCTCAGGACTGTTTACCCGGTTTCCGCTACAGAACTTGAGTCCCTCTGGGAATTCATAGATGAACACCTCAACTACGGTTTCATCTGTCAGTCCAAATCCGCCCACGGCACTCCCGTCCTCTTTGTCCACAAGAAGGACAGATCCCTATGCCTCTGTGTTGATTTCCAAGTACTCAACAAAATCACAAAAAAAGACCGCTATCCCCTACCTCTGATCTCTGACCTCCTCAATTCCCCTAGCCACGCCAAGGTATAGGTATACACAAAAATCGACCTCTGCCACGCATACCACCTTGTCTGCATCACTCCTGGGGATGAATGGAAAACCGCCTTCTGGACCCACTATGGCTCGTACAAGTGGCTGGTGATGCCCTTCAGACTCATCAATGCCCCTGTGGCCTTTCAGCACTTCATCAATAGCATCTTCACAGACCTCCTAGATGTCGGCGTCATGGTCTACCTTGACGACATCCTCATCTATTCCAATGACATGGCTTCTCACAAAGAACATGTCCGGGAAGTCCTCTGGCATCTCCAGAAACACGGACTTTACGCCAAACTGGAGAAATGTGAGTGGCACTCAGACTCTGTCGAATACCTGGGCTACCGTCTCTCCCCCCAGGGATTGACTATGTCCCTAGAGAAAGTCCAGGCAGTCCGGGATTGGCCCAAACCCCGGAAAGTCAAGGACATTCAGTCCTTCCTCGGGTTTGCCAACTTCTATCGTTGTTTCATCTTCAACTACTCCGATATCATTGTTCTGCTCACCCGACTCACTCGGAAAAACACCCCCTGGAACTTCGATGATTCCTGCTGCTCCGCCTTCACACACCTTAAAGACACCTTCACCTGAGCCCCTATCCTTACTCACTGGATTCCAGACTGTCCTATCACAGTCAAAACCGACGCTTTGGACTATGCTATTGTGGGAATCCTCTCAATCTGGTGTCTGGACAAGGAATTCTGCCCTGTCACATTCTACTCCCATACCCTGACAGCCCTGGAACTCAACTATGACACTCATGATAAGGAACTCCTAGCTATCCACGAAGCTTTCCGGCATTGGCATCATTATCTTGAAGGTTCCGGCACTCTGATCGACGTCGTTACCGACCACAAAAATCTGGAATATTTCTCCACCTCCAAAGTCCTGACCCACTGGTTGGAATTCCTATCCCAGTTCAATCTCGTCATCCGCTTCCGCCCCGGACGCTTAGGGGCTAAGCCCGACTCCCTCACTAGACGCTGGGACGTCTACCCAAAAGAGGGGGATAAGGACTATGCTTGCATCAATCCCCACAACCTCCATCCAGTGTTCACCCAGGAACAGCTCGCCTCATCCCTACGAGCCACTATCCTACTTGCCCCAGTCCTCTGGGCCTCGTCCCTGCTTGACATTGAAGACATTCATAAGGACATCAATTCCCTGTCCTCCGACCCCATAGCTTCCCTCCATCTTTCAGACTTGTCGGACTCCCAGTGGGCTGTCAACCCTGAAGGTTTCCTGACCCTCAACAATCACATCTTTGTCCCAGAAGCTAAGGACCTCTGTTTTTGCATTCTCCAATACAAGAACAACCACCCCCTGTCCGGACATTTTGGGCAAAACAGGACATTAGAGCTCGTCTGCCAGGAATACACTTGGGCAGGACTCCGCACCCTTGTCAAGAACTATGTCAGTTCCTGCACTTCCTGCACCCGAGCTAAAACCCCTAGACACCACCCCTATGGAATGCTCAAGCAGCTTCCAATCCCCGAAAAGCCCTGGAACTCCATTTCCATGGACTTCATCGAACAACTTCCCTCTTCCGGCAGATATACCGCAATCCTCATAGTCATCGACCGCCTTTCCAAGCAATCCATATTCATTCCCACTCATGACACTATCAACTCTCTGAGCCTCGCGAAACTATTCCTGCTCCATGTGTTTTCCAAGCACGGAGTTCCCTCCCATATCACCTCCAACCAGGGTTCCGAGTTCGTCTCCCATTTCTTCCGTTCCCTTGGGAAAGCCCTCGACATCCGACTTCACTTCACTTCGGGATATCATCCCAAAGGCGACAGGCAAACAGACCCTCAAGCAGTATCTCCAAATCTACTGCAATTACCAACAGGACAATTGGTCAGAACTCCTACCCCTTGCGGAATTCGCCTACAATAATGCCCCTAGCACTACTACAGGAGTATCCCTGTTCTTTGCTAACAAAGGCTACCATCCCAACATCTTGGTCTACCCCAAAAGGGATTTGACCTCATCCCGCACCTGTGAATATGCAGTTGACCTACAGGAACTCCACGAATTCCTACGCACGGAAATGGCCTGCGCTCAACAATGCTACCAAGGACCTGCAGATTCCCAATGACTTCCCGCACTGGACTTCCAGATCAGAGATCAAGTGTTCATCAAGGCAAAGTACTTCCGTTCCACTCGCCCTTCCAAGAAACTCTCGGAAAAGAACCTCGGCCCCTATCCCATCATTGCCCAAGCCGGACCCCTGTCCTTTACCCTCCAACTCCCGGACTCCATGCGCGCTGTCCATCCCATCTTCCACGTCTCCCAGTTGGAACCTGCAACTCTGAACACCATCCCAAATTGGGTCCAACCCCCACCTCCCCCAGTTGAAGTCGACGGAGAACCTGAATCCGAAATCCTAGACTCCAAAATCGACTGACGACACAGGAATTGTCAACTCCTGTACCTGGTAAAGTGGGCGGGCTACGAAGGGACTGATGAAGAAACTTCCTGGATCTTTGCGACTGAGCTTGCTCATGCATCGGAACTCATCTCAGACTTTCATTCCACATATCCCAGAAAGTCCGGACCCCTTATTGTCCTTTTCAGGCAACTTTTCCACATGGCAAAAATCATGTAATTTACACTCCCTCTCCTCAGTCTACTCATAGCTCCTCAACAACCCGCAGGAACTTGATAAAAACAATACCATTCAACTCCAACAGGTCTAG
>MU127467.1:4845-46676 GCA_014904945.1 Gyrodon lividus
CCTCCGCTCTTAAATTAAGGAACCGAACTCGTACAGGGGCGCAGCACATAAGCTGAAGCTGCAGTTCCTTACCCCTCCAACCCCTTTCAGGAATTGCTGCAAAACCCTGCCTTCTCCACACCTCCGGACATTCCGGGAATTCCGGGAACGAACCCGGATTTAACAGTATATTCGAACTCAAACCTCTATGAGTTTGCTAACATCATATTTTATCTGCATGTCTAGAACTATCCAGACTCGTGCCCAAACACGCAGTATGCAAAGCATTGACGCAGCTCAGTTGGAGGCAGCCTGGGAAGACGCCCTGCACTCCCTGATGACCTCGCGTTGAGGCCCCAATGTCGCCAAACAATTCCGAAGCTTCTCTGCTCGTTGTTCATCAAACTCCGCCTCTCAGGCCAGACCTCCGTCTCAAATCATCTCCACCCCTACTCCTGCAGGTTGTCACCCCTCCGGGGGCGCCCCGGACCCCTCTGACGATGGGAACAGTGGCGGCAACGACCCCAAACCCTCCGATGACGACAACTCCTTCGACACCAACCCCGATAATGCAATTCCGCCTAACCCTATCATGGCGCTTGCAAACACAGTCCATGGCCTTGCTGAGTTATCGTGCTGCGACCACGAATCCAAAAACTCCTCATCTCTGCGTATGAAGGTGCAGGAACCCAACACCTTTGACGTGACCGACCCTCGCAAGCTGCGGGCCTTTTGGTCCAATGCGAGCTGAACTTCCAGGATCACCCCCGCACGTTCCGGACTGACCGCGCAAAAGTTACCTTCGCTCAGTCTTACCTAAAAGGTATGGCCCTTGAATGGTTCGAGCCTGACCTCCTCCAGATGGACGGACAACTATCAGGAATTCGTCCTCGAGCTCCAGACCAACTTCGGACCCCACGACCCTGTTGGTGATGCTGAACACCAACTTGACCACCTATCCATGAAAGACTCCCAGCATATCAACAAATACGTGGTAGAATTCAATCACCTAGCCTCCCAGGTCTGGTGTTATGGCGAGGGAGCCCTCCGACACCACTTCTACAATGGACTTCCGAACCGCATCAAAGACGAGCTTTCTTGCATCAGAAAACCGCGTTCCCTAGGAGAGCTCCAGACTCTCTCCCAGACCATCGATGGGAGATATTGGGAATGCAAGTCCGACCCTCTGGAAATCAGTCCTCCACTTCCAGAAGTACTCTGACCACTCCATCCCCGAAACCCGCCACTCCGTCCAACACCTCCGCGTCCTCATCGGCAAAATCCTCCGCCCCTAAACCCGCGTCTGACCTCTCCAGTAAACTCAGGAAGGACGGATGCCTCACCTCCGAGGAACACAAATGCCACTTTGACCTCGAGCTGTGCATGTTCTGTGGAGCCGCCGGACATGTAGCTAAGGATTGCCAGAAGTCCACTTCCCGTGCGTCCAAGGCCCATGCAGCAACAACCTCCTCCGCTCCAGAAGCCAAACCAGAGGCCTCTACCCCTGAGGCAAAAAATTAGGGCGCAGCCTTCCGGACTCCGCACGGGAAGGAGGCTGCATTGAATCCCACCATGCACTTACGGAGACCTGTCTCAACACGTCCGCTCTTTATGATCTCAAGGCCCTTATGCCTCTTGTTTCCCTTTCCGAATTTTCCGAATTTTCTGCATTCCCTGCTTTGTTAGACTGTGGTTCTACTGACTGTTTCATTGATACTACTTTCGTTGACAAGCACCATTTTCTGTTCTTCCTATTTCTTTGAAACTCTTTGATGGTACTTCCAATTCTACGATTACCCGTGCTGTTGACCTTTCCGTTTGTTTCCCTTCCGGCTTTGTCACCTCTGATACATTGTATGTTACTCCATTGGATTCATCTTGTTCCCTTGTTCTAGGACACAACTGGCTCACCCGCTACAATCCGTCGATTGACTGGGTACTGGGCAGTATTACTTTCCAAATGCTGGCTCAAGACTTGCCAACACCCCCGACGTCACCTCCGGAGATTCCAGACCCCAGTCCCCCATCTCACTCTGACACTCCTGACAAGCTGCCTTGTGAAGCTCCTCGCATCTCGTTTGTCAATGCTGCTGCCTTTGTGCATGCGTGCAAACTCGATGGTTCCAAGCAGTTCAGCATTCACCTCCATCCCCAGGACTCCAAACTCCATTCCATATCCCGGAACTCTGGGATTTCCGAAACCCTTGAAGAAGTCGATCTTTCCTCTGTCCCTCTAGACTATCACGATTTCCCCGATGTCTTCAGCAAGTGCAAGGCTGATACCCTTCTGCCCCACAGGGAATTCGATCTCAAGATTGACATAGAGGAAGGTGCTTCTCCTCTTGGGACTGTTTACCCGGTTTCTGCTACAGAACTCAAGTCCCTCCGGGAATTCATAGATGAACACCTCAACTACGGCTTCATCCACCAGTCCAAATCTGCCCATGGTGCTCCTGTCCCCTTTGTCTGCAAGAAGGACGGATCCCTCCGCCTCTGTGTCGATTTCCGAGGACTCAACAAAATCACGAAAAAAGACTGCTATCCCTTACCCCTGATCTCCGACCTCCTCAATTCCCCTAGCTGCGCCAAGGTATATACAAAGATCGACCTCCACCATGCATACCACCTTGTCCGCATCACTCCCGGGGATGAGTGGAAAACCGCCTTCCGGACTCACTACAGCTTGTATGAGTGGCTGGTGATGCTCTTTGGGCTCACCAATGCCCCAGCGGCTGACAGCGGTTCGTCAATAGCATCTTCGCAGACCTCCTAGATGTCTGCATCGTGGTTTACCTCGATGACATCCTCATCTATTCCAATGACATGGCTTCTCACAAAGAACATGTCCGGGAAGTCCTCCAGCGTCTCCAGAAACACAGACTTTATGCGAAATGTGAGTGGCACTCAGACTCCTTCAAATACCTGGGCTATCATCTCTCTCCCCAGGGATTGACTATGTCCCCGGAAAAGTCCAGGCAGTCTGAGATTGGCCCAAGCCCCGGAAAGTCAAGGACATTCAGTCCTTCCTCAGGTTCGCCAACTTCTATCGTTGTTTCATCTTCAACTACTCCGATATTGTTGTTCCGCTCACCCGACTCACTTGGAAAAACACCCCATGGGACTTCGACAATTCCTGCCACTCCACCTTCACACAACTCAAAGACGCCTTCACCAGAGCCCCTATCCTTACTCACTGGATTCCGGACTGTCCTATCACGGTCGAAACCAATGCTTTGGACTATGCTATCATGGGAATCCTCTCAATCCGGTGTCCAGACGAGGAATTCCGCCCCATTGCGTTCTACTCCCACACCCTGACAGCCCCAGAACTCAACTATGACACTCATGATAAGGAGCTCCTTGCTATCCATGAAGCTTTCTGGCATTGGTGTCATTATCTTGAAGGTTCCGGCACCCCTATCGATGTTGTTACCAACCACAAAAATCTGGAATACTGCTCCACCTCCAAAGTCCTGACCTGCCAGCAAGCCCGCTGGTCAGAATTCCTATCCCAGTTCAATCTTGTCATCCGCTTCCACCCCGGATGCTTAGGAGCCAAGCCCGACTCCCTCACTAGACGCTGGGACATCTACCCCAAAGAGGGGGATAAGGACTATGCTCACGTCAATCCCCATAACCTCCATCTGGTGTTCACCCAGGAACAGCTCACCTTGTCCCTACGAGCTGCTATCCTACTCGCCCCGGTCCTCCTGACCTTGTCCCTGCTTGACATCAAAGACATTCACAAGGATATCCTAGATTCCCTGTCCTCTGACCCCATAGCTTCCCTCCATCTTTCAGACTCATCAGACTCCCGGTGGGTTGTCAACCCCAAAGGTTTCCTGATGCTTGACTGACAAAAACTATAAGAGGGCAGTGATTGCCCGGACTGTTAGGGATTAGCTAGGAGTAGCAAATAGATATAAGTAAACTCACCTCAGCCACTGAAAAAGAGGGGGCAAAGAACGACTGAGGAATCCAAAGTAAAAACTAAGTATACATGTATAACAGAGTGGGTGGAGAAGTGCTCGCTAATGATAATCAGGGAATAGGAACAGGAACAAGAGGAATTTGGAATTCAGCAATGTAAGGAAGTGATGGAGTGTCCCTGGAGGCTTGGGGATGATGACCAGTAAAGGATGATGCAATACAATAAGGGTTTGCATGTCTACATGAATTCCGGATCAATTCCAAGTGGATTCCGAGATTCCAAGATTCCGAGGTTCCGAGAGGTTCCGCCTGGCAGTGGAGCAGAGGTAGGCATTCCGGCATTCTGGACATGCGGAACGCGGATTCTGATGTTCCGGAAATGCAGGGTTCATTGTTCCGGTTCCGGAGTTCACTGTATTTTGTCATTGACAATTGCATCTTTGTCCTGGAAGCTAAGGACCTCCATCTTTGCATTCTCTGATACAAGCACGACCACCCCCTATCCAGACATTTCGGGCAGAACAGGACATTAGAGCTCGTCCGCCAGGAATACACCTGGCCAGGCCTCTGCACCTTTGTCAAGGACTATGTCAGTTCCTGCACCTCCTGCACCCGAGCTGAAACTCCGAGACACCGCCCCTACGGAATGCTCAAGCAACTTCCAATCCCCGAAAAGCCCTGGAACTCCATTTCCATGGACTTCATCGAACAACCCTCTTCCGGCGGATATACCACAATCCTCATAGTCATCGACTGCCTTTCCAAACAATCCATATTCATTCCCACTCATGACACTATCGACTCTCCAAGCCTCACAAAACTATTCCTGCTCCAAGCGTTTTCCAAGCACGGAGTTCCCTCCCATATCACCTCTGACCAGGGTTCCGAGTTTGTCTCTCATTTCTTCCATTCCCTTGGGAAAGCCCTCAACATCCGACTTCACTTCACTTTGGGATATCATCCTGAAGGCGACAGGCAAATGGAACAGGCGAACCAGACCCTCGAGCAGTATCTCCGAATCTACTGCAACTACCAACAGGACAATTGGTCGGAACTCCTACCCCTCACAGAATTCACCTACAATAATGCCCCTAGCGCTACCTCAGGAGTATCTCCGTTCTTCACTAACAAAGGCTACCACCCCAACGTCTTGGTCTACCCCGAAAGGGATCTGACCTCATCCTGCGCCCGCAAATATGCAGTTGACCTACAGGAACTCCACGAATTCCTACGCATGGAAATGGCCTGCACTCAGCAATGCTACCAAGGACCCGCGGATTCCCGACAACTTCCGGCACCAGACTTCCGGATTGGAGACCAAGCATTTGTCAAGGCAAAGTACTTCCACTCCACTCGCCCTTCCAAGAAACTCTCAGAAAAGAACCTTGGCCCTGTTAAGTCTGGGTTCGTTCCCAGAATTCCCGGATTGTCCGGAGTGCGGAGAAAGCGGGGTTGGAGGGAATTCCTGAAGGGGGTCGGAGGGGTAAGGAACTTTGGCTTCAGCTTATGTGCTGCGCCCTTGTACGAGTTTGGTTCCTTGATTTCGGAGTGGAGGGTCAGAGGTAGAGATCAATCCCAAGATCAACTTAGGGACCAGGGAAGTTCAGAGGGGATCAGGAAAGAACGGGATTTAGTTGATATTTGAACTAAGGAAATATCAGAGAGTACACGCGGGTTTATATACTGAAGAGTCCAGAAGATATAAAGATGTTAAAGTACTATCGGACGAATCGGAGTTTCGGGTTTCCGGAAGAAAGGGAGGAATAAATTGGAATGGCGTCAGAATGGTAGAATAATGACTGAAGGCAATGGCACAATAATTGCGAAGCAAGGGGGAAGGGAATTATCAATAGGAACTGTCAAAGGAGAGTGACATATGTCAAGAGATAGCCAAGATAGGAATACGAAAGTCTGGGACAGGAATGCAAAAGTCTGGGACGGGAATGCAAAAGTATTAGCGAGCGCTTCTCCACCCACTCTGTTATACATATATACTTAGTTTACTTTGGATTCCTCAGTCATTCTTTGCCCCCTCTTTGGCAGCGGCTGAGGTGAGTTTACTTATACCTATTTGCTACTCCTAGCTAATTCCTAGTAGTCCGGGCAATCACTGCCCTCTTATAGGTGAATATAGTCATTCTTTGCCCCCTCTTTGGCAGCAGCTGAGTCCGGGAAATCACTGCCCTCTTATAGTTTTTGTCATGTGACAGTATCCCCCTCTTAGGCATGAACCCTTGAGTGCCAGGATAGGAGTCCAGAAGAGGCTGGGGGCATCGGAGTGGAAGGGAAAGGAGAGGGCGGATGGTGAGGGAGATCAGGGAACAGATGGGGAGGATGGGGATGAGGAAGTAGTGTAGTGTACTTGTTTCTGCTCTCATCCAAGAGAATTAAGGGGTCCAGACTTTCCGGGATATGCAGAGTGAAAGGCTGAGACGAGTTCCGATGCGTGAGCAAGCTTGGTCGCAAGGATCCAGGAAGTTTCTTCATCAGTCCCTTCATAGCCCGCCCATTTTACCAGGTACAGGAGTTGGCAATTCCTGCATTGATGGTCAATTTTGTAGTCTAGGATTTCAGAGATTTTGTATTTGGGTTCTCCATCGACTTTGACTGGGGGAGGTGGGGGTTGGACCCGATTTGGGATGGTGTTCAGAGTTGCGGGTTCCAACTGGGAGACATGGAAGATGGGATGGACAGTGCGCATGGAGTCTGGGAGTTGGAGGGTGAAGGACAGGGGTCCGGCTTGAGCAATGATGGAATAGGGGCTGAGGTTCTTTTCCGAGAGTTTCTTGGAAGGGCGAGTGGAATGGAAGTACTTCACCTTGACGAACACTTGGTCTCTGATCCGGAAGTCCGGTGCAGGGAGTCTTCAGGAATCCACAGGTCCTGGGTAGTGTTGTTGAGCGCAGGCCATTTCCATGCATAGAAATTTGTGGAGTTCCTGTACGTCGACTGCATATTCATGGGTGCGGGATGAGGTCAGGTCCCTTTCGGGGTAGACCAAGACGTTGGGGTGGCAGCCTTTATTAGCAAAGAACAGTGATACTCCTGTGGTAGTGCTAGGGGCATTATTGTAGGTGAATTCCGTGAGGGGTAGGAGTTCCGACCAATTATCCTGTTGGTAATTGCAGTAGATTTGGAGGTACTGCTCGAGGGTCTGGTTTGCCCATTCTGTTTGCCCGTTGCCTTTGGGATGATATCCCAAAGTGAAGTGAAGTCGGATGTTGAGGGCTTTCCCAAGGGAATGGAAGAAATGAGAGATGAACTTGAAACCCCGGTCAGAGGTGATATGGGAGGGAACTCCGTGCTTGGAAAATATGTGGAGCAGGAATAGTTTCGTGAGGCTCGGAGAGTCGATAGTGTCATGAGTGGGAATGAATATGGATTGCTTGGAAAGGCGGTCGATGACTATGAGGATTGCGGTATATCCGCCAGAAGAGGGAAGTTGTTTGATGAAGTCCATTGAAATGGAGTTCCAGGGCTTTTCTGGAATTGGGAGCTGCTTGAGCATCCCATAGGGGCGGTGTCTAGGGGTTTTATCTCATGCGCAGGAGGTGCAGGAACTGACATAGTTCTTGACAAAGGTGTGGAGTCCTGGCCAAGTGTATTCCTGGCAGACAAGCTCTAATGTCCTGTTTTGCCCGAAATGTCCAGACAGGGGGTGGTCGTGCTTGTATCGGAGGTCCTTAGCTTCTGGGACAAAGATACAATTGTTGAGCATCAGGAAACCGTCGGGGTTGACAGCCC
Organism: Gyrodon lividus; assembly: GCA_014904945.1. Lineage (NCBI taxonomy): Eukaryota > Fungi > Basidiomycota > Agaricomycetes > Boletales > Gyrodontaceae > Gyrodon > Gyrodon lividus. Next base: position 12,499 of record MU127467.1, read on the forward strand.
ACCAGGAGTCCAATGAGTCCAAACGATGGAGGGAAGCTACAGGGTCGGAGGACAGGGATTCTAGGATGTCCTTGTGAATGTCTTTGATGTTAAGCAGGGACAAGGCCCGGAGGACCGGGGCAAGTAGGATAGTCCCTTGTAGGGACGAGGCAAGCTGTTCCTGAGTGAACACCAGGTGGAGGTTGTGGGGATTGACGCAAGCATAGTCCTTATCCCCCTCTTTTGGGTAGATGTCCCAGCATCTAGTGAGGGAGTCAGGCTTAGCTCCTAAGTGTCCAGGGCAGAAGCGGATGATGAGGTTGAACTGGGACAGGAATTCTGACCAGCAGGCTTGCCGGCGGGTCAGAACTTTGGAGGTGGAGAAGTATTACAGATTTTGGTGATTGATAACGACGTCAATAGGGGTGCCGGAACCTTTGAGGTAATGACGCCAATGCTGGAAAGCTTTGTGGGTAGCTAGGAGTTCCTTATCATGAGTGTCATAGTTGAGCTCCGGGGCTGTCAGGGTGCAGGAGTAGAACATGACGGGGTGGAATTCCTCGTCTGGGCACCGGATCGAGAGGATTCCCGTGATAGCGTAGTCCAAAGCATCAGTTGCGACTGTGATAGGACAGTCCGGAATCCAGTGGGTAAGGATAGGGGCTTGGGTGAAGGTGTCTTTGAGTTAGGTGAAGGCAGAGCGGCAGGAATCATCAAAGTTCCACAGGGTGTTTTTCCGAGTGAGTCGGGTGAGCGGGACAACAATATTGGAGTAGTTGAAGATGAAGCAACAATAGAAGTTGGTGAACCTGAGGAAGGACTGAATATCCTTGACTTTGCAGGGTTCGGGCCAATCTTGGACTGCCTGGACTTTTTCCAGGGACATAGTCAATCCCTGGGAGGAGAGACAGTAGCCCAGGTATTTGACGGAGTCCGAGTGCCACTCACACTTCTCTGGTTTGGCATAAAGTCTGTGTTTTCAGAGACGCCGAAGGACTTCCCGGACATGTTCTTTTTGAGAAGCCATGTTGTTGGAGTAAATGAGGATCTCGTTGAGGTAGGCCACAATGCAGACATCTAGGAGGTCCACGACGATGCTATTGACAAAGCACTGAAAGGCAGCAGGGGCATTGGTGAGCCCAAAGAGCATCACCAGCCACTCGTACAAGCTGTAGTGAGTCCGGAAGGCGGTTTTCCACTCATCCCCGGGAGCGATGCGGACAAGGTGGTATGCATGGTGGAGGTCGATTTTTGTGTATACCTTGGCACAGCTAGGGGAATTGAGGAGGTTGGAGATCAGGGGTAAGGGATAGCAGTCTTTTTTTGTGATTTTGTTAAGTCCTCGGAAGTCGACACAGAGGTGTAGGGATCCGTCCTTCTTGCAGACAAAGAGGACAGGAACACCATGGGTGGATTTGGACTGGCGGATGAAGCCATAGTTGAGGTGTTCATCTATGAATTCCTGGAGGGACTTGAGTTCTGTAGCGGAAACTGGGTAAACAGTCCTGAGAGGAGGGGAAGCACCTTCCTCTAAGTCAATCTTGAGATCAAATTCCCTGTGGGGCGCGAGGGTGTCAGCCTTGTGCTTACTGAAGACATTGGGGAAATTGTGATAGTCCAGAGGGACGGAGGACAGATCAACTTCTTCGGGAGTTTCAGAATTTCCGGAGTCCTGGGATACAGAACGGAGTTTGGAGTCCTGGGGACAGAGGTGAATGCTGAACTGCTCAGAGCCATTGAGTTTGCATGCGCACACAAAGGCGGCAGCATTGACAAACGAGATGCGAGGTGGCTTGTTGGGAGTGTCAGAGTGAGATAGGGGTCCGGGGTCCAGAATCTCTGGAGGTGACATCAGGGGCGTTGGCAAGTCTTGAGCCAGTGTTTGGAAAGTAATACTGCCCAGTACCCAGTCAATTGACAGATTGTAGTGGGTGAGCCAGTTGTGTCCTAGAACAAGGGAACAAGATGAATCCAATGGAGTAACATACAATGTATCAGAGGTGACAAAGCCGGAAGGGAAACGAATGGAAAGGTCAACAGCACGGGTAATTGTAGAATTGGAAGTACCATCAAAATGAGATAGGAGGCATGGAATATGTCGGAAAACGATGCTTGTCAATGAAAGTAGTATCAATGAAACAATCAGTAGAACCACAATCTAACAAAGCGGGAAAAGCGGAAATTTCGGAAAAGTTGGGAAGAGAAACAAGAGGCGTAAGGGCCTTGGGGTCATAAAGAGTGGACGCATTGAGATGGGTCTCCGTAGATGCACAGTGGGATTCAATGCAGCCTCCTTCCTGTGGGGAGTCCGGAAGGCTGCACCCTAGTTTTTTGCCTCAGGGGTAGAGGCCTCTGGTTTGGCTTCCAGAGCGGGGGAGGTTTTCGCTGTGCGGGCTTTGGACGCGCAGGAAGTAGACTTCTGGCAATCCTTAGCTACATGTCCGGCAGCTCTGCAGAACATGCACAGCTTGAGATCAAAGCAGTGTTTGCGTTCCTCGGAGGTGAGGCGTCCGTCCTTCCCAAGTTTGCTGGAGAGGTCGGATGTGGGTTTCGGGGTAGGGGCGCAAGACTTTGCTGACAAGGACATGGAAGTGTTGGATGAAGTGGCGGGTTTCAGAGATGAGGTGATGGGAGTACTTTTGGAAGTGGAGGACTGGTTTCTGGAGGGTCTGACCTGGTGAGCGACTTTGGACTTGCGTTCCCAATATCTCCAATCAATAGTCTGGGAGACAGTCCAGAGTTCTCCTAGGGAGAGCAGTTTTCCAATGCGGGAAAGCTTGTCTTTGATGCAATCTGGAAGTCCATTGTAGAAGTGATGTCGGAGGGCTCCCTCGCCGTAAACCCAGACCTGGGAGGCTAGGCGATTGAACTCTACCACATATTTGTTGATATACTGGGAGTCTTTCATGGATAGGTGGTTGAGTTGGTGTTCGGCACCACCAACAGGGTCGTGGGGGCCAAAGTTGGTCTGGAGCTTGAGGACGAATTCCCAATAATTGTCCATCTGGAGGAGGTCAGGCTTGAACCATTTGAGGGCCATACCTTTTAGATAAGACTGGGCAAAGGTGACTTTCGCGTGGTAAGTCCAGAATGCATGGGGACGGTCATGGAAGTTCAGCTCACATTGGACCAGGAAGGCCCACAGCTTGCGAGGGTCAGTCCTGTCGAAGGTGTCGGGTTCCTGCACCTTTGTGTGTGGAGATGAGGAGTTGTCGGATTTGTGGTTGCGGCGCAATAACTCAGCAAGGCAGCAAACTGCATTGGCAAGCGCCATGATAGGGTTAGGTGGGATTGCATTGTTGGGGTTGTCGTCATTGGAGGGGTCGGGGTCATTGTTGCTGCTGTTCCTGTCATCAGAGAGGTCCAGGGCGCCCCCAGAGGGGTTACGACCTGCGGGAGTAGGGGTGGAGATGCTTTGAGATGGAGGTTCATGTACTACAAGCGGAGAAGCTTCAGAATTGTTTGGTGACATTGGGGCCTCAACGCGAGGTTATCAGGGAGTGCAGGGCGTCTTCTCGGGCTGCCTCCAACTGAGCTGCGCCAATGCTTTGCATACTGCATGTTTGGGCACAAGTCTAGATAGTTCTAGACATGCAGTAAAGATATGATGTTAGCAAACTCGTAGAGGTTTGAGGTCGAATATACTGTCAAGTCCAGGTTCAATCCCGGAATTCCCAGATAGTCCAGAGTGCATGGAATGGCGGAGTTGGTCCGGAATCACTGAGGGGGGTCGGAGGTGTAAGGAACTTCAGCTTCAGCTTATGTGCTGCACCCCTGTACAAGTTCTGTTCCTTGATTTCAGAGCAGAGGGTCAGAGGTCAATCCTAAGGTCAACTTAAGGACTGATGGGGTTCAGAGTGAAGCAGATTAGGAGAGAATGGGATTTAGTTGATATTTGAACTAAGGAAATATCAGAGAGTACAAGCAGGTTTATATACTGAAGATATAAAGATGTTAAATTATGTCAGACAAATCAGGGTTTTGGGTTTCCGGAGCAAGGTAAGGGATGGATCAGAATGGCGTCAGAATGGTGGAAAATAACTGAGGGCAATGGTGCAATAATTGTGAAGCAGGGGGAAAGGGAATTATCAATAGGAGCTGTGAATGTCAAGAAATGTCAAAGGAAAGAGACATATGTCAAGAGATAGCCAAGATAGGAATATGAAAGTCCGGGATGGGAATGCAAAAGTCCGGGACAGGAAATACAGGGTTCAGAATGTCTGATGAAGGAGAAATTTTCCAAGGTAAAGTCCAAGGCCCGGGATTTGGGAATTGATCATAGGGGGCCAGAATTGGGCCAGATGAGTTGGGAAAGTTTTGGGATGTGACAACTCCTATCTCAGCTATCTCTTGACATATGTTCCTTTCCTTTGACATGCCTTGACATTCACAGTTCCTATTGATAATTCCCTTTCCCCCTGCTTCACAATTATTGTGCCATCATACTCAGTTATTATTCCATCATTCTGACGCCATTCCAATTCATCCTCTTACTTTACTCTGGAAACACAAAACCCTGATTCATCCAATATACTTTAACAGTTTTATATCTTCCAGACTCTTCAGTATATAAACCCACCTTTACTCTGTAATATTTCCTTAGTTTGAATATCGACTAAATCCTGTTCTATCCTCTGAAGTCTCTGCTTCACTCTGAAACCTCTCTCAGTCCTTAAGTTGAGCTTAGGATTGTCTTCTGAACCTCTGCCTTGAAATCAAGGGACAGAACTCATACAGGGGCACAGCACATAAGCTAAAGCCAAAGTCCCTTGGCTCTCTGACCCCCTTGGCCTTTCCCCGCACTCTGGACTCTCTGGGAATTCTGGGATTGAACCCAAACTTGACATGGGGTAAGTTTTTGTCCAGTCCATTCCCCTGTCCCACTTGACTCATTCCCTGTTGTTTAGCTTTGATCACTCCAGTGGGCCTTCCACCAATCTGCACTGACCTACAACAGATTGAGCTGGCATGGAGCCAGGCTGTGGAGACAAGGATGGCTTTGTCCAGAGAGCTCACCTGTGTATGTGATGAGATGTGGTTGACCATGGAAAGGATAGTGCAGATGGAGGAACATTGGTTCCCTGAGGACATCCTTGCAGAGATCCAATCCTCTGACAAGAATTCTAGATACCAGTGGCCATTCATGTAGGGAATTTGTATTCTACTTTGTAGCAGTGTTCATAGACAATGTCAACTTGTATAATAAGTGAGGGAGGTCCCCCTGTCTGACCCAATCACATCTTTGAATTCCCACCCCCTTATGGACATTATCTCTCATATGGTAGGCTAGGCAAACCCTGTCAGAAACTGAATGTGGCACCCCATGCTGAAGTACCTTTCCAGAAATTCCCAGTAGGGTGCTAGGCCCATACCCCAGCCTGACCCCAATGCTACCCAAATTTATGTGTAGATCAGGATCTCCCTCTATGATAGCCACCATGTCCAACCACTGAGCCCTAGAGTTGAGATCCTGATGGAAAGGGATGGCCCAATTGATGATGACCAACATTATTGAATATACTGAGGACCACTTGGAAAGGACAGCCCTCATTTTGGTGTCTTTAGTGGACTTGGCCAGTCTCAGCAGGGCCTCTCTTCCGGATGCATAGAGGTCGGGATGCATGACCAGCAGGGCTGCTGAAAGGACTGTGGTCTGCAGGGACCTAGCTCCAAGCCATTCCTGTGGTCCGGAATTGCCATGGGAGGCTTTGAGGAGGGCTGATCCCTTGGGTTGATGTCTAAATGGCTAGTTCTGTCAGGACACCCCTGGTGTGAATAAAGCCAAAAGGTTCTTACCACCAAGCTGGAGATAATTCAATTGCACCTGTGATCTATCCTTCAAACAGGGCCTGGTTGGTCCTCCAAGACCTGGAGTTGCTGACACTCCTGGATGAATCCAGGAATAGCAATTCCAGGTTTGAGGAACAGTGCCACTACCCAAAATTATCAATGAGGCATCTATGGAAATTTAACTTGGGGAGCTCACCTGGAACTCTTTGGATAGTACCACAGGCAGATACCATGCCAGGATTACCCCAGTCTGGTCCAATAGAAGGGTTGGGTCTGACATCTCCTCTTCCTGCTCCATAGGGAATCTGTCGTTGAAGAGTTTCTCTCTCTCTGGATTTGTGCCAGTCTCCTTTGGCCCCAACATCTTGGCCATCCTTCAGATGTTGATGGGGAAGCTCTTTGAGACAATGTTAATAGATATCTATATGCTAGGAGATCACTTGCTTTGATTCTGAAAAGCCCTTGCCATTGAATTGACAATACTATCAGCTTGGAAGAGAGCCAGTAAAGGAATGCATGTATCAGGTAGTGCAGCAGTCGGTTGTGTAGGGTGACTGATGGCTTCCAGGAATTACTTGACCATGTATTTGTCACATCCCAAAACTTCCCTAACCCATCCGGCCCAATTCCGACCCCTATGACCAAATCCCAAATCCTGGCCCTCAGACTTTCCCTTAGATGATTTCTCTTTCATCGGACATTCCAAACCCCGTACTTCCCGTCCTGGACTTTCTGCATTCCCGTCCCAGACTTTCCATATTCCCATTCCGGACTTTCGTATTCCTATCTTGGTTATCTCTTGACATATGTCACTTTCCTTTGACACTTCTTGACATTTACAGTTCCTATCGATAATCCCCTTCCCCCTTGCCTCGCAATTATTGCACCATTGCCTTCCATCATTATTCTACCATTCTGACGCCATTCTGATTCATTCCTTCCTTTCTTCCGGAATCCCGAAACTCCGATTCATCCAACATACTTTAACATCTTTATATCTTCCGGACTCTTCAGTATATAAACCCACGTGTACTCTCTGATATTTCCTTAGTTCAAATATCAACTAAATCCCATTCTTTCCTGATCCCCTCTGAACTTCCTCAGTCCTTAAGTTGATCTTAGGATTGATCTCTATCTCTGACCCTCTGCTCTGAAATAAAGGAACAGAACTTGTACAGGGGCACAGCACATAAGCTGAAGCCAAAGTTCCTTTCCACTCCGACCCCCCTCAGGAATTCCCACCAAACCCCACTTCCTCCACACTCCAGACAATCCGGGAATTCCGGGAACGAACCCGGACTTAACAGCTGGGCATGTTGTTGTAGGAGAATTCCACAAGCAGTAGGAGTTTGGACCAGTTGTCTTGCTGGTAGTTGCAGTAGATCTGGAGGTATTTCTCAAGTGTCTGATTGATCTGTTCTGTCTGTCCATTACCCTCTGGGTGGTAACTGGAGGTGAAGTGGAGGTGGATGTTGAGGGAGTGGAAGAAGTGCAAGACAAACTTGGAACCCTGGTTGGAGGTGACATGTGAGGGAACTCTGTGCTTGGAAAAATATGTGGAGTAGAAATAACTTGGCTAATTTCAGAGACGTGATGGTGTTCTGTGTCAGAATGAATATGCATTGTTTGGAGAGTTGGTCAACAACTACGAGGACAGTGGTGAAACTAGAGGACATGGGGAGTTGTTTGATGAAGTCCATAGAGATGGAATTCCAAGGCTTCTCCAGGATCAGAAGCTGCTGGAGAAGTCCATATGGGTGGTGTCTAGGAACTTTTGCATGGGCGCAGGTGGTGCATGAAATGACATATTCTTGACAAATGTCTGGGGTCCTGGCCATGTATATTTGTGTTGGATGAACTCTAAAGTCTGGTTTTGACCGAAATGTCTGGATAGGGGGTGGTTGTGCTTGTAGTGGAGCACACAGAAGTGGAGGTTATTCACATCCTGGATGTAGATCTGGCTATCTGGGTGGAGATAGCCCTCAGAGTCTACAGTCCAGTGTGAGTTAGAAGAGTCAGACATGTGCATGGAAGCAATTGGGTCAGAGGGAAGAGTGGATAGGATGTCCTGATGGAGTTGCTCAATATCAAACATGGAGCTGGCATGGAGGACAGGATGTATGAGGACGGTGGCTCAGAGGGATGAAGTGAGCTATTCTTGAGTGAATGTCAAGTCCAAGTTCAATCCAGGAATTCCCAGAGAGTCCGGAGCATGCGGAAAGGCAAAGGGGGTCGAGAATCCCTGAGGGGGGGTTGGAGGGGCAAGGGACTTTGGCTTCAGCTTATGTGCTGTGTGCCTGTACAAGTTCTGTCCCTTAATTTCAAGGCAGAAGTCTGGAGGATAATCCTAAGATCAACTTAAGGACTGGGAGAGGTTTTCGGAGTGAAGCAGAGACTTCAGAGAATAGAACAGGATTTAGTTGATATTTGAACCAAGGAAATATTACAGAGTAAAGGCAGGTTTATATACTGAAGAGTCTGGAAGATATAAAACTGTTAAAGTATTTAGGACAAATCAGGGTTTCGGGTTTCCGGAGTATAGTAAGGGTGAATCAGAATGGCGTCAGAATGATGGAATAATAACTGAGGACAATGGCGCAATAATTGTGAAGCAGGGGGAAAGGGAATTATTAATAGGAACTGTAAATATGTCAAGAGATAGCTGAGATAGGCATATGAAAGTTTGGGACAGGAATGCAAAAGTCCGGGATGGGAAATACAGGATTTGCAATATCAGATGGAGAAATCTTTTAAGGTAAAGTCCAGGGCTCAGGGTTTGGGATTTCATTATAAGTGGCTGGAATTGTGTCAGATGGGTCGGCAAAGTTTCAGGATGTGACAGTGAAGACAGGTCTGAGGTTGTGTGGGTTAAACTCGAACATAGTCCTTATCCCCCTCTTTTGGGTAGGTGTCCCATCATCTAGTGAGGGCATTGAGTTTATTTTGGAGGTGGAGTGACAAAATACAGTGAACTCTGGAACTGGAACACTCACTCTGCATTTCCGGAATGTTGGAGTTTGTACCTCCACATGTCTGGAATGCCAGAGGTCCTACCTCCACTCCACTGCCAGGCAGAACCACTCGGAATTGATCCAGAATTTGTGCAGACCCTTGCTTGTCATCATTTGCAAGCCTCCAGGGACACTCTGTCACTCTCTTACATTGCTTAATTCCAATTCCTTTGTGTTCCTGCTTCTATTCCCTGATTATCATTAGTGAGCACTTCTCTGCCCATTCTGCTACATATATATACTTAGTTTTCACTTCAGATTCCTCAGTCGTTCTTTGCCCCTCTTTGGCAGCAGCTAAGGTGAGTTTACTTATATCTATTTGCTACTACTAGCTAATCCCTAGTAGTCCAGGCAATCACTGCCCCCTTATAGTTTTTGTCACTCTGGACCCTCAAAACTTCTACCATGTCATTCAATACAGCCTCCGCTGACACTCCCATATGCCCAACTCTGATTGGTCCCTCAAGCTTCCAAATCTGGAAACTCCAGATCATGGTGAAACTTCAGAGAGAGAAAGTCCTAGGTGTAGCCCTAGGAACTGACACCTGTCCAACCACATTTCCCAGCACCCCAGGAACCACCACTGCTGGACCTCTTCCTGCCATGTCCTCTAGTGTTCCTGGTTCCTCAATCATTTCCCCTACCTCATCTGGAACTCCAATGACCTCCAGCACAGCCACAGCAGAGGACATCCGGAAATGGATGGAGCAGAATGAGAGAGCACACAAAATCATTCAGGACAGCATCAGAAATGCTCTTTTACTCAAGACAGAGATGCATACCACTGCCAGGGCCCTCTTTAATGCACTCCAATCTATTCACCAAGCATCAAACTTCACCTCTGCCTTCTACATATTCCAACAGCTATTCAACTCTGCATGGTCTGGAGGTTCTGCCATCTCCAAGCACATCATGTTGCTCCAGACTTTGGAAGCCTGCCTTGCTGGAATAAAGCTTATGGTTGACACTAGACTCCTCACTCTTGTTCTCTTAAACTCCCTTTCTAAAACTCCAGAATAGAACATGTTCACCTCCTCCATCATCAACACTATTGAAGACAGCAACTCAATTTTGATGCCATGGAAACCTGGATCACATTGGAGGAGGCATGCCTAAACCCTTCCAGACCCTTGGACTCCACCCTCAGGGTGTCCAACAAGTCTTCCACTCATCCACCCAACTCCACTGCCTGGTGCAAGCACCACCAACAATCTGAGCACAACTCCAATGACTGCTATGCTTACCAGTATTGGACAAAGGAGCTGAGAAAAGGAGGAGGAGGAAATAACTGGAAGAAAAAGAAGAAGAAAGCTAATGTGACAGAGGACACTCCAGAGGTTACCCCTAAAACTCCAGAGATTGCAAACATAGTTACTGAAGGTGTATCCAAATCTTGAATGGCACACATTCTTGCCTACTTGTTGTCCAAACTCAGGGCCAGTGGGAGAAACACCATTGTCATTGATTCTGAAGCTACGTCCCACATGGTCCAACACCAATGCTGGTTCTGGACTTACTCCCCACTGGTTCCAGCTCATCCTGTCACTTTTGGGGACAACACCACCACTTCCACCATCAGAATTGGAACTGTTGCACTTTTCTCCACCATCTTTGGAAAGAAGTATGAAATTGTCCTAACCAATGTCCTGCTCATTCTGGATTTCTGGATTTGCTTAATCTCTGTAAACTGCCTCTCTACCACTGGACTCTCTACTATCTTTCCAGCCAGCTCCAGCATGTGCTACATCTGAAAGGGAAGGACTCTGGTTCTCATTGGAACTCATCAACAGGGGCTGTATCATGCAAATGTCATTCTGAAATGTCATGTCCAAAGGAAGCAGCACATGCTATGGTGGACATAAATCTTCTCCATCAATACATGGGACATATCTCCTAGCACAGATTGAACACATGATCAAGTGGGGACAGCTCTGGGGGATCAATGTCCTCACCAGAACTCCATCCTTCTGTGAGTCCTGCATCCTTGGAAAGATGAAAAAGCTCCCTTGTGAGCTCCTACAGGAACCCCACACAAGCCAAGCACTCCAAATAGTCCACATGGATGTTGGAGGTCCAATAACTCCTCAATCCCAGGAAGGGTACAAGTACTGGATCATCATCATAGATGACTTCTGTTGCTTTCCTTGGATTGTCACATCCCATGACTTTTGCTATCCATCCCTACCTATTCCCAGCCAGTCGCGACCAAATCCAAAACCCTGGACCTTACCTTAGAAGAGTTTCACCTTGACCTCATATCCTGATATTCTGGTATCCCATATCCCAATATCCTGTATTCCCGTATTCCTGCCTCAGACTTTTAATTGATCCTATCTCACTTATGTTTGTTTTATCTTGTTTCTCTGCTTTGACACTTACCGTTCCTTTCCACATGGCCTCCCTCTTTCTATCTCACAATCATTATGCCATTGATATTAGTTATCCTTTCACCATTCTGATGCCATTCTGATTTATCCCTCACCATACTCCAAAAACCCAAAAACTTTAACAGTCTTATATCTTCCAGACTCCTTAGTATATAAACCCATTTGTACTCTGTTATATTTCCTTAGTTTGAATATTGACAAAATGTTGTTCTATCCTCGAAGTCCTGACTTCACTCTGAACTCCCCCCCAGTCCTTAACTTGAACTTAGGATTGTCCTCTGATACCTCTGCCTCCAAATCAAGGCACAGAACTTGTATAGGGGTGCAGCACATAAGCTGAAGCCAAAGTCCCTCATCCCTCTGACCCCCTTGATGGATTCCCGATCCCTTATGCACTTCTGCCCCTTAGGACTTTCAGGAACTTTGGGATTGAATCTGGACTTGACAGGATATACTTCATGAAACACAAGAAGGAAGCACTTGCAAAAGCACACAGATTTCAGTGAGCATGGCAGGTTTGCCCACATGGGAGGCTTTGTCTTTGATGTGGTCTGGAAGCCCACTGTAGAAATGGTGGCAGAGAGCACCTTCTCTGTACCCATGGACTTGGGACACAATGTGGTGAAATTCCATAACATACTTATTGATGTGTTGTCCATCTTTCATGGACAGGTTGTCTAGTTGGTGTTCAGCATCAGCAACGGGGTTGTGAGGACCAAAGTTGGTCTGGAGTTTGAGTAGGAATTTGTGGTAGTTATCCATCCATAGCAGATAGAGGTCTGGATCTTCCCTATGTAGAAGGTCAGGCTCAAACCATTTGAGGGACATGCCCTTGAGGTAAGATTGGGCAAAAGTGACTTAGTGTCCGGTTCACAGACTCTGGTGTGCAGGGATGATTTGGAGGTGATATTGATATTGTGACAGGTGATGTCGGCAAGGCCACAGATAGCACTGGTGAGTGCCATCATGGGATTGGGGGGTAGGGGCATGTGTTCATCTTCGTTGTTGCTTCTGAGATTGTTGTTTCCAGGTTCATCATCTCCAGGTGGGCCATGGTCCAGTGGAGTGGATGTGCTGTTGTGCTGGGGTGGAGTTGGTGTGTTGAGATGAGGGAGACAGCCAGAGGCACAACAGGAAGAGAAGCTGCAGAACTGGCTGACCATGTTGGGTCCTCTGTGACTACTCATGAAGGAGCTGAGTTATGGTAATGTGGGAGTGATAGAGGGGTTTTGTCAAAGTGTCCGAGAATGAGTTTGGGCTCTATTCATGAAATGGAAGTTAGCAAACTCAAAAATGTGTGAGTTGGAATATACTGTTAAGATACTGTCTCCTCCAGGCTGTCCAGAGTTGTCAGGAAAGCAGAGTGGACTTTGACTTCAACTTATGTGTTGTGCCCTTGCCCAAGTTCAGTCCAGTATTTAGTGGAGTAGTGGCAAAGCAGAGTCAAGATGAAGGTAGGAGGGAGGGTCAGAGGCCAGACATCAGAGGGTTGGAGCAAAAGCAAAATACAAAGGGGGTTTATATACTATGGGAACAAGTAAACATGGGTGACACTGGAGTACTGGGGTTGTGCAGAATGTGAGTCAAAAGTGTTGGGAGATGTCAGGAAGTGTCAAAGGAAGTTGGAATGAGTCAAATGGTGTCAGAATGGGGGGTATTGGAAGGTGGAGATTTTATGCATGTCAAATGTCTGTCAAAAGTGTGAAGCATGAGGAGCAAGGCACAGGCACAAAAGAGTTAAAGATAAGCAGAGAAGCAGAGATATGGGAATGGAGATGTGGAGGTGTGGACTTGTGCAAATGCAGACTTGGTTCAGAGTTGGTCCACAGAGAAGCAGAGTTGACTTGTGCAGCATGGGATATGACAGATGGACTACCAGATGTTGCAGAGCAGCAACAAGCAGAGGAGTGGTGAGATCAGATTTCTGTGGAAATTGACAAAAACCATAAGAGGGCAGTGATTGCCCAGACTACTAGGAATTAGCTAGGAGTAGTAAATAGGTATACAGTTACTCTATAAACCATCCATTGCAATGTTTGGCCTAAATGCAACATGCAAAGCATATCACAAAAAGGTGTGAGAATTTTGCTTAGCTCTGGTGATGTGCAGTGTCAAGTCTGGGTTCAATCCTGGAATTCCCAGATAGTTCTGGAGCGTGCGGAAAGGCAGAGTTGGTTGGGAATCCCTGAGGGGGGTTGGAGGGGTAAGGAACTTCGGCTTCAGCTTATGTGCTGCGCCCCTGTATGAGTTCTGTTCCTTAATTTCAAGGCAGAGGGTCGGAAGACAATCCTAAGATCAACTTAAGGACTAAAGTGGGTTTCAGAGTGAAGCAGAGACTTCGCAGGATAGAACGGGATTTAGTTGAGATTTGAACTAAGGAAATATTGGAGAGTACAAGTGGGTTTATATACTGAAGAGTGCAGAACATATAAAACTGTTAAAGTATGTCAGATGAATCGGAGTTTCCGGTTTCCAGAACAAAGTAAGGGATGAATTGGAATGGCATCAGAATGGTGGAATAATAACTGAGGGCAATGGCGCAATAATTGTGAAGCAGGGGTAAAGGGAATTATCGATAGGAACTGTAAATGTCAAGGCATGTCAAAGGAAAGGAACATATGTCAAGAGATAGCCAAGATAGGAATATGAAAGTCCAGGATGGGAATGCAAAAGTCCGGGACAGGAAATACAGGGTTTGGAATATCCAATGAAGGAGAAATCTTCTAAGGTAAAGTCCGAGACTTGGACTTCGGGATTTGATCATAAGGGGCTGGAATTGGGTTGAATGGGTTGGGAAAGTTTCGGGATGTGACAAGTAGTCACTTCTGGCTACAAATCAGTCCCTTGGTCATGTGATTTACTTTAGGGGCTGTGGAGATATGCCAATTATAAAACAGTAACACCATTGCAATGGTTTATGTACTCTATGATAAATTAGGGTATTTGTGAAATATCAGTACTTGGTATAGCCTCCCTTGGCCTTGATCACTGCCTCAACCCTCCTAGACATGCTTTCAATCAACTTCTGACACTCTGCTGCTGAAATCCTCTCCCACTCCACCTGAATTTTCTCCCACAACTCCTTTATTCCTTTAGGAGGGTGTTCATACTCTGCAAGCTTTCTTTTGAGCAAACTGCAGGCATGTTCTATGGGGTTAAGGTCTGCATACTATGCTGGCCATACCATGGTCCTAAAATCCTGCTCCTCTAGCCACTCCTTGACCTTCTTGCATGTGTGCTTGGGATCATCCTGCTGAAAGATGATGTCAGGAGGATTAAAACCATAATACCTCAGGGAATCATGAAGTTCATCCCTCAAAATTTGAAGGTAAAGGTCACCATCCATCCTACCATCAATCTTGGCAGCATCTCAAACTCCCTGCCAAGTCATATAGCCCCACATCATCAAAGAACCTCCTCCAAACTTTACTGTTCCCTCTACTAGCCTATTACTAAGCCCCTCTCCTGGCTTTTTCCACACCCATTTGCATCCATCTGACCCTAGGCAATTGATTTTAGTCTCATCAGACCATACTACCTTCTTCCAATCCTCCACAGTCCAGTCATTGTGAGCATAGGCATAGTCCAACCAGGCCTTGCAATGTTTGGCAGAGAGAAGGGGGCATTTTTGCTTGATTACAGCCTTTAAACTAGTCTTTTGAGGCCTGGCAGACAGTATTAGGCTGGAGGGGTTGATTAATAATATTGGTAAGGGTTTTGGTGATCTGAACAGCATTCTCTGCCTTGCGAGTAGAGATGAGGTGGATGGCATGATGGACATTAGCAGGGGAAAGCTTGGATGGACGACCTCCAGTGGACTTCTGCAGCTCTGAGCACTCTTTGGAATAAAGCCTAGAGATGGTAGAGGTATGCATATCTCCACAGCTCCTGATGCAAATCACATGACCCAGGGACAGATTTGTAGCCAGGAGTGACTACCACAATGTGTGTCACCAGAGCTAAGCAAGATTCTCATGCCCTTTTGTGATATGCCTTGCACATCACATTTAGGCCAAACATTGCAATGGTTTATGGAGTCACTGTATGATGTTGTAGTCTTTCTGTGGTCAACAGCTTGCAATGGCTTGCCAAGCTGCAGCAACACTATGTGTGTGTTGTTCAGAGTGTGGGTGTACCATTTGGAGTGCAGAATGTGTCGTTTGGGGTGCTTGTGACCCATTTGGGGTGTGCATGGCTCGTTTGGGCTGTGGGATGCACCATTCAGGGTGGCCTGTTTCAAGGACAGGTGCTTTATTTGGGGTGTGCATGACCCATTTTGACAGTGGGTGCCTTGTTTGGGGTGCATGTGGCCCATGTCAGGGGCAGGGACCTCATTTGGGGTATTTGTGCACCTTTTGTGGTGTGGAATGCACTGTTGGTGGCACATGGCCCATTTAGAGGGCGGAGGCCTTGTTCAGGGTGTTGGGGCACCATTTGGGGTACAGGATGTGCTGTTTGGGGTGCGTGTGACCCATTTCATGGGCAGGTGTCTCCTTTGGGGTGTTGGTGCCCCATTTGGGGGTGTGGGTGACCAATCTTGTGTCCAGGCACATCATTTTGGGTGTAGGTGTGCTGTTTAGGGTGCAGGTGCACCATCCTGTGAGTGGGAAGCCAAGTGACAAAAAATGTGGGAAGCTTGGTACAGACTTGAAATCACGTGACACAAAAATGAAATGTTTGACGAAGTCATTAGGAAATGAAAGGCTACATTTTATTAGGCTCAGATTACTATCCACCCGTGGGTACATTCCTTACACTGTGGGTAGTACAGGTTATACAGTATCCCATGGGTGTGGTGTTGATGGGTATGGGTATGGTGATGGTTGGCCGATCCACAGTGTCACCCGTGCTATACCCTAGTCTTGATGCATGTTGAGGTGGGAAGAAAAGAGGTATCGAGCACGATCTGAGCCTTGTTTGCCCTACCCCTTCAAGTTGCTAGTCAGCTGGCATGTACCTAGTCAAGAGGAACCTAAATAAAGACTTAGATCAGTCTGGTTGTTCCGATGCTTAACGTATAGTTCTATTGTGAGCAATTGAGACATATACAGGATATGTTATAGTGCCGAGGTACAACGAAACAATATAACTCAAGAGAAATCAAGGTGGTGAGAAGTGTTGCAATGAGGTGTGATTACAAATGAGTACAAAGCCTGATTGCTACTACATCACAAAAATTGCAGAAACTAGACATTACTAGACATGGTTATGTCATCACGTGTTGGGGGTATCAGTGCTATCGGGTATGTCATGCTCACTGCCGCTTGCACCAAGCAATCTGAGAAAGCTTCGTTTCCAGATAGGCTTCAGTAGTTCATGACAGTTTGCTGATATCTGACAGTCGAAGAGATAGCCAGACTCTCAATTTCATACAGATATATGTAGACAGACCATGTATTGTATTAATCATTATGAGACGACATTTCAAACAATGGATTACACGTGCTAGTTGTATCAAAAGCAGAGGGGTGAAAGGCTTGTAAGAGGTGCGGCTGTGAGCAATTGAAAATGAGTGATAAGACCGGGGGATGTGCAATGCGACAATGAGAGAGGGTGTGATACAAGAGAGTGAAAGTGCAATGAGAACATTGAGAAATCTGAGCCCAGACTTAGTAACATTGCAACGTTGATAATTCGTAGCATGCTTACCTACTATGCCAGTGCTCATCTTTTCCCCTTCTTATGAGTGATTCTCTGCTGGATGCGAGACTGAACCTTGTCCTTGTCATCGCTCAGAACTGCCTTCGATTTCCCCTTCTTCATGGGAGCCCTCTTCTTAGCACTGGACTTGCTCTTGACATTGGTGATGTCCTCGAGCACTTCATCTTTGATGTCTGGCAGGTCACTGAAGACAGATGGTCCTCCCTGAGAAGTGGTGATGGCTGACTTGTAAATGGATGGTGGCTCGTGAACCAAAGCTGAAGTGCTCTTGGTACTTGGTGAGCAGTTAGAGTGTGGGGGAGAGGTTGGCGGTGGAGTGATCGTGACAACACGGGGGACTGGATCATGAGGCACAAGAACACAAAGGACCGGAACACAAGGCACCAGGCCAGGTAACAGATCATCAGGTGGCTTGGCAGAGTTGTCAGAGGATGTTGAAGCATGTGCAGTGCCCTGAGTGCGCATCTTCGCAAGGAACATCTTGGGGGGACCACCTGAGGTGGCATGGTCATCCAGGTCGTCCTGCAAGTCAGCTTTCCGACCTTTGGCATCTTTGAATAATAGTCTAGAGTGCAAAACATGTAGTCAAACATTGATACTAAGAGAAAGATGAACTCACGCATTGTAGTGTTTCGTGAGATCGTTCCTCCACCCTGGATCTGCACAGTCTTCAATTATCTCTATAATGGTATAGTAATACTCGCGATAACTGAAAGGGCTGTCAATCTCTGCCCATCTGCTCTTTGAGCTAATCCCAAAGTGAGCCTCGGGTGTAGTACATTAGTTTACAAATTATCACTCATGAGAAAAATGGGAGTCATACCTGCACACAGCCATATGTGATGTGAGCTGCTTCGACCTTCTCCATCTCATGGAGATCTGCATTACAGGCACGTGAACTGCATGAATCTTCCCCAAGGCTAGTTGAGGGGCCAGTGTAGATGTGCCAGATGACCTGTAGTTGTGTTAGCCTAGGTAAAACATGGCGCACAACAACCTACCTGTTCTACGGAGAATCCTCGAAACAGGCCTTTGTTGAAGTGCTTTCTGTTCTCATTCCACAGGAAGGCTGGGAGAATGCTGGCTGACATGTTGATCTCTCCACTCAGGAGCTTTTTTCAGGTTCTGATCTGCAATCAGCAGCCTATCATAGTATGATTATCAAATTTGGGCACATACTTTTTGGGATCCTTGTGAAATTCAACAAGGCTAACAATAGGACATAGAAAACTAGCTAAGACTGGGTGATTGAGCCCCCACTGCGACTTTGAACTCCCAGGATATATAGGGGGTGACAACGATGCCACTGTGGGATTCGGTGCTGCATAATACCCGACCTTATCCTTCAGCCTTGCCGAGTCATCAGCACACGTTGATTGCATAGCTTTATTCATCTGTAGTGTGTCAGTTAGGGGTATATTGAGTGTTTATATGTGCATGTACGCACCTTTTGAGTCACCTTCTTGAGGATACCTGACCGAGAAGTGTCGTCAATAAGCAGCTTGAGACTGGGTGCCAGCCGCAAGAGGCTATAATATGCTCGTTTGTACCGGTCAACTGTTCTTGTTGTGCTATATCCAATCAAATTTAGTTAAATCATATCCAGGGAATGAATTTGAAAAAATCTTACTTACAGTTGAGCAAGATACTCCCGGCGACGATTGCAGTCCATCTTGTCTTCTTTGAAATCACTGTTCTTCGCGGCCTCCTCCTGTCTTACATATAGCATTACCTTGATTACCTTCACAATGTTGCAGAACATGTCAATGCAACGTGTTACAGCACGTGCAGCAGCCATGAATTCTTCATAGTCCATCTTGGAGTCACTGGAGCTGTCTTTGTTGGAATGAGATTCCTCCGAGCTCTCTTTGGAGTTTCATTTTCTACACACATTCAGTAGTGTACCTGCCCTGTAATCAACACTGAACTCACTTTGACCATTTAGTGAGTTTCTGTGCATGTTCCTTGCCTTGTTTTCAGGCCAAGAGTCCTTGTGGTCATCTGGAGATTGGGCACATTTTCTGCTACTGGATGTCATGGCAGTGGTTAGGGTTCAAGTACAAGATTAGGACTGGCGCATTGTGCTTGATCCAATCACCTGATCCAATCATCTGATCAGATCATGGGAACCCCCATACTATGTGCAATCACTCTCAATATTCACCATGATACATCATTTCCAGCACATTCTGAGGTTGTGTTGGAGAAGTAATGACCCTAGCGAGTTGCACAAGCCCACAGACAACTTACAGGCAACTGATTCACATTGCTTTTAGGTTAGTTTTGTGACTATTTCGCCTAGAAATTCCATGTACATGTACTCTTCAAGTGCAATATAAATCCGATGTCTGGATTTCTCCGTTCCAACTGCCAGCAAGACTCTCCTACCAATCTTGTATCTTCCCTCCGTAAACCCTTCCTTTTCATGGATCAATTACTTTGTATTGGATGCAGCAAGTGGTGCCCAACTGAATGCTCGCTGAGTGCTCACAAGGCTCGGTGTAAGGCAAGCAAGACACTCACATCTGACCTCTTTTCAAAGCACCATTGTCTAGAGAAGACCCATAAGAAAAACAAGAAAC
Source organism: Gyrodon lividus (assembly GCA_014904945.1). Lineage (NCBI taxonomy): Eukaryota > Fungi > Basidiomycota > Agaricomycetes > Boletales > Gyrodontaceae > Gyrodon > Gyrodon lividus. Next base: position 31,909 of record MU127467.1, read on the forward strand.
ACAGATGATTCCGCTCACACTCTGAGTCCAAGTCCTCCAGCTCTGAAGATGAGCTTTTGGGTCCACAAAATCTCAGACCAGCACAACCTATGGAGTCTGTGCTAGTGGGAATTGACTTAGATGATTTTCAGGACGAGGTAAGATCTGTTTCTTTCAATGGAAATTATATACTAACTACATGCATAGATTGTGAATGCCCCCGGTCCATCCTCCACTCCATTGCCACCTGTTGTATGGGTCCATTCAGGACAGCGCATTCAGCTACCTTGGCGTTATGATGACTTCTTACCTGGTGAACCCACTGGCCTTCGTCAGGCCCTGCTTCCATCTTCAAACATACCAGCCTTTGCTGGGCCATCATCTTCTAGACCTCCACAAACTCTATATCAAACAGAGCCTGATTCCTCAAACCTATTTTGTGTCTATCTGACGTATCCTACGCTTATCCCTGACTTGGCAACAGGTCTTTTGGCTGTGACAGATGCTCTGAATCTTGAACAGCAGCCCCACTTGTCCTCCACCCAAGTCGGCAGTCTCACCCCCCCAGCAACTGTCACCTGAGAAGACCTCTTTTCAGCTTTCAGTAGTCCTACTGCCGGCCTTTTAATGTGCTGGCATTACTCTGGCTTGACCTCCAAATCTATCCCCAGACTTCAATGGCTTTTGTCTTATATCAATGACCCTCTCTTCAATCCAGCCAAGGAGCTTCCTTTCTCGCACGAACGTGAGCGAAAGCTCAATGACGAGTACCTTCAAGATTGGTCAAACCCATTTGGTGCTGACAACGGCTGGCATCAAAGCTTGGTTGCAATACCCCTGCCAAAGGAAAGGGTCAAATACAATTCTGAAAATGATCCAAAAACACCTGTCATCCACCATTCCATTCTTGACATCATAAAGTCTGTATTCAAAGACAGTGTGTCTTTGACATTCCACATGACCCCTTTTGAGGAATTCTGGAAGACTTCCGATGAGCAGATCCTCAAGGTATACTTGGAAGCTTACTCATCTCCAGCGATGCTTGATGCCTACAAGGAGGTCAATGCCCTTCCAAGGGCACCTAAAAACAACTACGAGCAAGTGGTTGCGTCACTAATGCTCTGGTCTGATGCAACACAACTCACCAACTTTGGTGATGCTTCCCTCTGGCCTGTTTACTTATTCTTTGGGAATCAGTCAAAGTACACACATGGGAAGCCAACTTCAGGTGCATGTCATCATGTTGCATATATTCCAGTGGTGCGTGGTTTTAGACTTGTACAGTTCATTTCACTAATGGTAATACAAAGCTGCCCAATACTTTTCAAGATATGTATGTCTACCATTATGGAGAGGCAGCCACCGAGGAGATGTATACACATTGCAAGCGTGAACTGATGCTTGAAATCTGGAAACTCCTGCTGGACAAGGACTTTGTTAAAGCATACAAGTACAGTATACTGATCCAGTGCGCTGATGGCATCACAAGGTGAGTATTCCCCCACTTTTTTACTTACTCTGCAGACTATCCTAAAAAGTAAGTGGATCAAACCATATTACACAAGTTTATCACTGGTGTCACATTGTCATTAGGGTCCTTTTGGCATGCATCAAATTCTTGGGCCAATGCCCTTGTCCCCATTGTCTTGTCAAGAAGGCTGACATCCTGGACATGGGAAAATCCTCTGATATGGCTACATGTACCGATTAGACTCGAGTCAATGACAAGAAGTACTGAAACCTCATCAAGAAGGCACGCAAGCAAATATATAAAGATGGTAAAAGTATTAGTAGCAAATGCGTGGCAGACCTCCTCAAAGGCCAGTCACTGACTCCTACCTGGGTAAGTGTCAAGTCCGGGTTCAATCCCGGAATTCCCGGATAGTCCGGAGTGCGCGGAAGGCAAATTTTGGCAGGAATCCCTGAGGGGGGTCAGAGTTGTAAGGAACTTTGGCTTCAGCTTATGTGCTGTGCCCCTGTATGAGTTCTGTTCCTTGATTTCGGAGCGGAGGGTCGGAGATCAATCCTAAGGTCAACTTAAGGACTGAGGAGGTTCAGAGTGAAGTGGATCAGGAAAGAACGGGATTTAGTTGATATTCAAACTGAGGAAATATCAGAGAGTGCAAGCGGGTTTATATACTGAAGAGTCCGGAAGATATAAAGATGTTAAAGTATGTCAGATGACTTGGAGTTTTGGGTTTCCGGAAGAAAATAAGGAATGAGTTGGGATGGCGTCAGAATGGGAGAATAATGACTGAAGGCAATGGCGCAATAATTGTGAGGCAAGGGGAAAGGGAATTATCGCTAGGAACTGTAGATGTCAAGAAGTGTCAAGAGATAATTGAGATAGGAATACAAAAGTCCAGGATGGGAATGCAGAAAGTCCGGGACAGGAATGCGAATGTCCGGGACGGGAAGTATGGGGTTCGGAATGTCCAATGAAAGAGAAATCGTCTAAGGTAAAGTCCGAGGCCCGGGATTTGGGATTTGATCATAGGGGTTCGGAATTGGGCCAGATGGGTTAGGGAAGTTTCAGAATGTGACAGCTATTCTGTCTGATATCCATCAATTTTTGGTCAGGTCCAGGAAGCCTTCTGCACCCTCCTTCAAACTAGCCTAGGCTATTTCTATCTTGGTCCCTGTTGCCTGAAAACCATCCACAGTGGCTATATGGAGGCAGAGAGCAGTGTGTCCCCTGGTCATGACTCAGCTGGTTGTTGGTGAGCAACCATCGAGGGCACCTCTGTGACTACCTGACATCGACATGGAGGTGTTGGACTTGGTGGTGGTAGTAGTGGTAGTACCTGAGGACACCACCGACCGTGCATGAAGCCCCCTTTTTAAGTTCTTCCTCCTCAACCACGATCTTGATGCAATGCAGCATTGATTAGTTAGCATTATTGTTCCTCGAGAAGAGTGGGGTCATACCTCTCCAAAGTCAAATGACACATCATCCTTTGACCCGCCTTCTTCTGTGCCAGGGTAACTCAGTTTGCGTCTAGCTAAACACTGAAATCTCACCATTATCATTGCCTTCTCCACCAACCTCGGGCCCCTCACCATTGACGTCCTCTTCAGACCTATTCCCATTCATCTCCTGGTCCTCATCGGAGTCATCCTTCAGAAGGGATCTGATACCCTCTTCATCAGAGTCTGTCCTTGGCCTTTTGGCCATAGGTCTAGCAGCCTGAGCATCCATGTCCTGGTTTGAGTGGTCGTCTGTGTCTTCATTTTGCTCAAGCATTTCCTGGGCCCATTTCCTGGGCTCTGAACTCAGATGAACTCTTTGAGTGGCAATGCCCAACATTCAGACTTGTGACTTTACTTACCTTTCCTCTGTGCCTCCAGCTCCACCTTGTCTGCCTTTTGGAGCTTCTGAGTCAACATCCCAATGTGAGCCTTCATAGCTTCTAATTCTTGGGTGTTTGAGGCGCCTGAACTAACAGTGGTCTTCTTTTCTCTACTGGCAGAAGTCAGTTGCAGTAGATTCGGAGGTACTGCTTGAGGGTCTGGTTCACTTGTTCTGTTTGCCCGTTGCCTTTGGGATGATATCCCAAAGTGAAGTGAAGTCGGATGTCGAGGGCTTTCCTGAGGGAACGGAAGAAATGGGAGACAAACTCGGAACCCCTGTTGGAGGTGATGTGGGAGGGAATTCCATGCTTGGAAAACATGTGGAGCAGGAATAATTTTGCAAGGCTCAGAGAGTCAATAGTGTTGTGAGTTGGAATGAATATGGATTGCTTGGAAAGGTGGTCAATAACTACAAGGATTGCGGTATATCTGCTGGAAGAGGGAAGTTGCTTGATGAAGTCCATGGAAATGGAGTTCCAGGGCTTTTCAGGGATTGGAAGTGGCTTGAGCATTCTGTAGGGGTGGTGTCTAGGACTTTTAGCTCAGGCACAGGAAGTGCAGGAACTGACATAGTTTTTGACAAAGGTGCAGAGTCCTGGCCAAGTGTATTCCCGGTGGATGAGCTCTAATCTATCTCCAGACAGGGGGTGGTCGTGCTTGTATTGGAGGATGCGAAGACAGAGGTCCTTAGCTTCCGGGACAAAGATGTGATTGTCAAGTGTCAGGAAACCTTTGGGGTTGATGGCCCACTGGGAGTCCGACAAGTCCGAAAGATGAGGGGAAGCTACGGGATCGGAGGACAGGGATTCTAGGATGTTCTAGGATGTCCTTGTGGATGTCTTCGATGTCAAGCAGGGATAAGGCCCAGAGGATCGGGGCGAGTAGGATAGTGGCTCATAGGGACGACACAAGCTGTTCCTGAGTGAACACCAGGTGGAGGTTATGTGGATTGATGTGAGCATAGTGTCAAGTCCAGGGTCAATCCCAGAATCCCTGAGGGGGGTTGGAGGGGTAAGGAACTTTGGCTTCAGCTTATGTGCTGCACCCCTGTATGAGTTCTGTTCCTTGATTTCAGAGCAGAGGGTCAGAGGTCAATCCTAAGGTCAACTTAAGGACTGAGGGGTTCAGAGTGAAGCAGATCAGGAGAGAACTGGATTAGTTGATATTCAAACTAAGGAAATATCAGAGAGTACAAGCGGGTTTATATACTGAAGAGTCTGGAAGATATAAAGATGTTAAAGCATGTCGGACGAATTGGAGTTTTGGGTTTCCGGAAGAAAGTAAGCAATGAATGGGAATGGCGTCAGAATGGTGGAATAGTGACTGAGGGCAATGGCGCAATAATTGTGAAGCAAGGGGGAAGGGAATTATCAATAGGAACTGTAGCTGTCAAGAAATGTCAAAGGAAAGTTACATGTGTCAAGAGATAGCCAAGATAGGAATACGAAAGTCCAGGACAGGAACGCAAAAGTCCGGGATGGGAGTGCAAAAGTCCGGGATGGGAATGCAGAAGTACAGGATGGGAAATATGGGGTTCAGAATGTCCAATGAAAGAGAAATCTTCTAAGGTAAAGTCCGAGGCTTGGGATTTGGGATTTGATCATAGGGGGCTGGAATTGGGCTGGATGGGTTGGGAAAGTTTCAGGATGTGACACATAGTCCTTATCCCCCTCTTTAGGGTAGACATCCCAGTGTCTAGTGAGGGAGTCGGGCTTAGCTCCTAAGCAGATGACGAGGTTGAACTGGGACAGGAATACCGACCAGCGGGCCTGCCAGTGGGTCAGGACTTTGGGTGTTTTACTTCCGCACCCTGACAGCCCTGGAACTCAACTATGACACCCATGATAAGGAACTCCTTGCTATCCATGAAGCCTTCTGGCATTGGCATCATTAACTTGAAGGTTCTGGCACCCTTATCAACGTCATTACTGACCACAAAAATCTGGAGTATTTCTCCACCTCCAAAGTCCTGACCCACCGGCAGGCCCGCCAGTCGGTATTCCTGTCCCAGTTCAACCTCGTCATCCGCTTAGGAGCTAAGCCCGACTCCCTCACTAGACACTGGGATGTCTACCCCAAAGAGGGGGATAAGGACTATGTGTCACATCCCGAAACTTTCCCAACCCATCCAGCCCAATTCCAGCCCCCTATGATCAAATCCCAAATCCTGAGCCTCGGACTTTACCTTAGAAGATTTCTCTTTCATCGGACATTCCGAACCCCGTATTTCCCATCCTGGACTTCCGCATTCCCGTCCCGGACTTTCGCACTCCCATCCTGGACTTTCACGTTCCTGTCCCAGACTTTTGTATTCCTATCTCGGCTATCTCTTGACACATGTAACTTTCCTTTGACATTTAATTCCTCATCTGGGCAATGGATGGAGAGGATTCCCATGATAGCATAGTCCAAAGTGTCGGTCTCAACCATGATAGGACAGTCCGGAATCCAGTGAGTAAGGATAGGGGCTTTGGTGAAGGTGTCCTTGAGTTGTCTGAAGGCGGAGCAGCAGGAATCGTTCCAGGGAGCGTTTTTCCGAGTAAGTCGGGTGAGCGGGACAACAATATCGGAGTAGTTGAAGATGAATCAACAATAGAAGTTGGTGAACCCAAGGAAGGACTGAATATTCTTGAATTTCCGGGGTTCGGGCCAATCTCGGACTGCTTGGACTTTTTCCAGGGACATAGTCAATCCCTGTCGGGAGAGACAGTAGCCCAGGTATTCGACGGAGTCCGAGTGCCACTCACATTTGTCCAGTTTGGCATAAAGTCCGTGCCTCCAGAGATGCCAGAGAACTTCCCAGACATGTTCCTTGTGAGAAGCCATGTCATTGGAGTAAATGAGGATGTCATCGAGGTAGACCACAATGCAGACATCTAGGAGGTTCACAAAGATGCTATTGGCAAAGCGCTGAAAGGCTGCAGGGGCATCACCAGCCACTCATACGAGCCATAGCGTGTCTGGAAGGCGGTTTTCCACTCATCCCCAGGGGCGATGTGGACAAGGTGGTATGCATGATGGAGGTCAATTTTGGTGTACAGCTTGGCATGGCTAGGGGAATCAAGGAGGTTGGAGATCAGGGGTAGGGGATAGTGATCTTTTTTTGTGATTTTGTTGAGTCCTCAGAAATCGACACAGAGGCACAGGTATCCATCCTTTTTGTGGACAAGGAGGATGGGAGCGCTGTGGGCAGATTTAGACTGGTGGATGAAGCGATAGTTGAGGTGTTTGTCTATGAATTCCCGGAGGGACTTGAGTTCTATAGCAGAAACTGGGTAAACAGTCCCGAGAGGAGGGGAAGCACCTTCCTCTAAGTCAATCTAGAGATTGAATTCCCTGTGGGGTGCTGTCACAACCCCAAACTTTCCTAACCCATCCGGCACAATTCCAGCCTCCTATGATCAAATCCCAAATCCCGAGCCTTGGACTTGACCTTAGAAGATTTCTCCTTCATCAGACATTCTGAACCCCATATTTCCCATCCCGAACTTTCACATTCCCGTCCTGGACTTTTGTATTCCTATCTTGGCTATCTCTTCACATATGTCTCTTTCCTTTGACATTTCTTGACATCTGCAGTTCCTATCAATAATTCCCTTTCCCCCTGCTTCACAATTATTGCACCATTACCCTCAGTCACTATTCCACCATTCTGATGCCATTCCAATTCATTCCTTACTTTCTTCTGGAAACCCAAAACTCTGATTCGTCCAACATACTTTAACACCTTTATATCTTCCGCACTCTTCAGTATATAAACCTGCTTGTACCTTCTGATATTTCCTTAGTTCAAATATCAACTAAATCCTGTTCTCTCCTACTCCACTTCACTCTGAAAACCACTTCAGTCCTTAAGTTGACCTTAGGATTGTTTTCCGACCCTCTGCCCTGGAATTAAAAAACAGAACTCATACAGGGCCGCAGCACATAAGCTGAAGCCAAAGTTCCTTGCCCCTCCAACCCCCCTCAGGGATTCCCGACTGACATCTGCTGTTCTGTGCGCTCTGGACTTATCTGGGAATTCAGGGATTGAACCTGGACTTGACAGGCATGAGGGTGTTAGCCTTGCGCTTACTGAAGACATCAGAGAAATTGTGATAGTCTGGAGGGATGGAGGACAGATTGACTTCTTTGGGAGCTTTGGAAGTGTTGGGGTCACAGGATACAGAACAGAGTTTGGAGTCCTGGGGATGGAGGTGAATGCTGAACTGCTCAGAGCCATCGAGTTTGCACATGTGCACAAAGGCAGCAGCATTGACAAACAAGATGCAAGGAGCTTCGTGAGGTGGCTTGTCAGGAGTGTCGGAGTGAGATAGGGGAACAGAGTCTGGAATCTCTGCAGGTGACATTGGTGTCATTGGCAAGTCTTGAGCTGGAGTTCAGAAAGTAATACTGCCTAATACCCAGTCAATCAACAGATTGTAGTGGGTGAGCCAGTTGTGTCCAAGAACAAGGGAACAAGAGGAATCCAACGGAGTAACGTAAAATGTATCGGAGGTGACAAAGCCAGAAGGGAGACGAGCAGAAAGGTCAACAGCACAGGTAATTGTAGAATTGGAAGTACCATCAAAAAGTTTCAATGGAATAGGAGAAACGGAATATGTCGGAAAATGATGCTTGTTAATGAAAGTAGTATCAATGAAACAATCAGTAGAACCACAATCTAACAAAGCGGGAAAAGCGGAAATTTCGGAAAAGTCGGGAAAAGAAACAAGCAGCATAAGGGCCTTGGGATCATAAAGAGCGGACGTGTTGAGACAGGTCTCCATAGGTGCACGGTGGGATTCAATGCAGCCTCCTTCCCATGCAGAGTCCGGAAGGCTGTGCCCTTTTTTGCCTCAGGGGTGGAGGCCTCCTGTTTGGCTTCTGGAGCAGGGGAGGTTTTGGCTGCACGGGAAGTGGACTTCTGGCAATCCTTAGCCATATGTCCAGCGGCTCCACAGAACATGCACAGCTTGAGGTCGAAGCAACATTTTCGTTCCTTGGAGGTGAGGTGTCTATCCTTCCTGAGTTTACTGGAGAGGTCAGATGCGGGTTTCAGGGTAGGGGCGGAGGATTTCCCCTTAGAGGACAACGAGGATGCGGAGGGGTTGGACAAAGTTGCAGGTTTTGGAGATGAGGTGGTGGGAGTACTTTGGATGTGGAGGACTAGCTGATCCCTCTTCCTTGCCAGGGCTAGCCTTTGAGCTTCTGTGGACTGATGACCAGAAGAACAGGCCTCCGACTTTAGATGGATCTGTAATTGCTGGATTTGCAACCCCTGAGCAAGCCAAGTACTGGAACCCCTCTAGCTCAAAGTCATGGAGTGAGATCCCAATAGCATGGCAAGCTCGATGCTTTTCATCATCGGGGCTGGAGAAGTTTCTTTAGCTAGCTGACATGCAGATGCAAAGAAGAATTACCAGAGTCCAATCTGATCTCATAAACATCCATGGCCAAAGGGTTTCCTTCTCTTTCCTTCATGGCATTTCTCTCCTGCTTCACCAACTGCCTCTTCCTATCCTCTGGCAATCCTTCATCCAGAGCTTGGAAGGCACCTGCTGCCTCTTCCTTGCTGGTAAATGCCATCTTGAGTTTCCGGTGAATGCTTCCAGCTAACAGCAATCAGCCATGACAACAGACAGAGCAGACTGGTCTCACCCATCAGAATCATCTTCTGGAAATTGGAGTCATTCATCTGAAAGTCCAATAGTTCTTGCCAATGTGAAGCTGACATCCCCCGGGCCAAACCCGAAATCACATTCAAGATTGCCCACAGAGTCTCTATAATCTCTCCCTCAACTCTACCTGCTGCTTGAATGAACCCAGGAGAGTATCTTGCAAAGCATTCATTCTGGTGGCCATGGACATGCCACAGGCCGATGCTCAGATATGAGTTTGAGGATACCCTCTGTCTGAAGCACTTCATGTATTGACAATTAATGTCATAGAATGTGAGGACCCTTTGGATCCCTGCCATGTTGTGTCCGAGAGCATGGTTCAGTGCATAGTCCATGTTCACCTGTCTTTGACATGGGGTAAGTGGGTGGTTGGCCAGACCAATTTAGGCATGCTATACCTTTCTCCTTTTTGGAAGTCCACAAGGGAATGTGGAATGAAACATCCATGCCCCCCTATTCCAGTGGCTTCTAACTTATGCCTATGGGCATTGGCCTGGTTCACTGCCCGATGGTTATTACAGTCTGACCTCTGCCATTGGTAAGTCAGCACTTTGGCACTTTAAGCCCGGTCCTTGGTCCTACCTCTGGAGAGTCTTTTGCATCCTTCAAATAGTCATGGTACCTTTCCCGACTGACCATGTAGCCCTTGCCATCCATGAGAAATACCTGATCATCTGGCTTCTTGTCATGCATATGCTCGGCCTTGAAGTTTCCATCCATCATGATGGTCCGAGAATATTTCCAGCTACCATGGAATTGTCAGTTGGCCTTCCAGATTGATGCTTGGAAGCTTGCCTAGACATATCCTTGTCTATTTCTGAATCCAAATTGACCCCCTTCTGTGGACATGCTGGCCAAAAAAGGACCAGTTGGCCTGATCTGATGGCCCTTGGGTGATGCCCAAAGCCATTCCACATTGTCCCAAAGGAAGTCATCCAGTCCCTGGAAGGTGAAGATTGTGCTGGTAGGAAATAAACCTGCACCGAGTAGCTGGATGTGAGGATCTGGACTTCCTGGACAATGGCAGTATGCCAGGTCACAATAGTGCACCTCCAAGGTGTCCACCACCACCAGGGCACCAGGAGAATCTGGAACCCGAAGGTGAGGTGGCCAAGCTGCTGGGTGGGAACCCTCCCATTCCTCATAAGGCACATCCCTGACTCCAGATGGGCACACCCCTCCATCATGTCCCAGATGTAGAGTCAATCTGGCCTATGGGCATCACTTTGATCAAGCAGAGGCATTTAAGTAGAAGTATCAGGAAACATACCAGTTGGAGAGAAGATTGCTGGAAGTAAGTTCCGGTCCATTGCTCTATCCAATGAAAGGGGTGAGCCCTATGGTTCTCTCTACAGTAGGAAGTACAGAAGAGGGGCCTTCCAAAACAATCCGAACATCTATAGGTACCATCTCCGAGACAATGAGAACACTTCCGAGGATCAGGTGGTCCCTCCAGCTGTAACAAGATATTGAGATACAGTTCTTTGTGATCTTGCCATTCCCTGAGAAAGTTGTTTTGTGTCTGGAATAGTTGATTTTCCAAAGAGTATATGGCAAGATGAGAGTCTTACCTTGCTAGGAAATTTCAATGGCTTGGGCATGTCATAGAAATCACCTTGGTCATATGTTTGGAAGTTATGGCCAGCAGATGGGGTATTTCTTGGGGACCTCTTCTTTGGCCTTTTCTTGTCTGGAGTGACTTTCACCAATTTAGTCTTTGGACCTCGGGTGGTTTGGATGGTCTTCCACCGAACCTCCATTACAGGACTATGAGCATCTACAGAAACATACTTTGCTTTTGGCATGGCTAGACAACAGGAGGACTGGATCTCAACATGATTCTCTGACCAGACAGCACACCTTCCAGTAGCCAACTGATCACCTTGTCATTCCTCTAAATTGTGTGTCATTTGAGATGCATGTCAGATATCAAAGTTTGATGGCATCCATGTTATGTAAATTACTAGATAAGCCATGTCAGAACCCACACAAGGGTAGCGATCAGGGCAGACACCAACTAAATTGCCAAATGGGGAGGGAAGGTGTCTATAATAAGATGAATCAAGGGGCATTACAGCATGAAGGAAGATTGATCAGAAGATTCCAAAGTTTGGCAATGTCGGCAATCATGTTTACAGCATCTGATGTTGATGAAGCAATCAAGGGACTGACAAGACACTACCAACTCTCAAAACACACTCTTTGAACAAAATATCAATATTGCTGGACATCATGCCCTGTGAACCATCTAGTAGAGCTAGCAGTGTATCTGTTGGGACCAAGGCTTCCCAGAAGCTATCAGAGGAGGAAATAGATATCCTCAAATCTCATTTGGAAGCATGGAAGAACAAGAGGAGCAGACCTGGAGTGTACAGGGCAGTGCATAAGGAAGTGAAGGAGTTGGATATGGTGGAAAGGATGAACATAGAGGAATGGGATGGCTGGAGGGAGGTAGTCCTACATGTCATGTGGGATTTTAAGCTGGTGTTTATGTTTTGGACAAGATGTACAAGAACTGGCTTTACAACCATGGCTGAAAAAGAACTACCAAACCCCTGGTCAAGTATGGACAGAGTTTCACTACTAGTAATGTGATAAAGGTACAGAAGAGGAAGGAAATTCAGAAGATTATAGAGGAAGACAATGGGTTGAAACCTGGGGACAGAGAGATGATAGCTCGGTATCAATAGGCTGTGAACAAGTTAACAGAAAGTCTCACCAAAGAGGAGTTAAAGAAGGCCACAGCCGAAGCCAAAGAATGGAGGAAAGAAAGACCACCTCCAGAGGTACAAGCAAGGTAAGGGTTGAAGCTCTGGATGGAGACCAACTGCTAACATCCTACTGCAGAACAGCCTTACAGAAAGGGGAATAAAACATGTGAGGGAGTTTGCAGAGGAGGTGTGGAAGAGATGTGGGATGAGAGTAGCCATCCTGGCTGCCTGGAAAGACGAAGCTGGCCGGATCATGACCACTCAGTAAGTAACCAAGCTTGAAATCCAGAAGGCAAAGGTATTCAGAATGCTGACCAGGCCATAGATATGACATTAATGATGAGATCGGAAATGGAGCAGGATTCAATGGGTGGGGTGGAGCTCATCAAAGATGGATGGAGTATGCCAAGACTGAGCTTGGAAACTCAGGATTGTCAGATGGGGGTGAGATCAAAGCCAATCTTGATGCTGATGATGAATCTGATGCCAAGGTTTGGCCATGGAAGAAGAACATGAAGAAAGGGAAGGTTGATCCAGTCTCAATGGTTAGCAATGGAGAAAAGGCTTGGATAACAGACATGAAGGATGTCAGCCTGGAGATCATGAAACAGATCATCTGGGGCTTTGTCACCTTTCACTATAGTAAGTGGATCAATCCAGCTTAGTGAGCACCAGGCCTGATTGCTCCCATAGGGAAGGCTTCTGGAATTAACGAGCTACCTGTCCCATGGACACATATTGTGGGTCAACAATCAGACTACATGGCCTCCAAGTATTTGCCACAGGGGGTGGAGCTTCGGGAGCCATCTAAGCTTCAGAAAAAGGAGGTAATTTCTATCTTGGATTTCTGGAGAGAGAGACAGCGATCACATCTGGCGCATGTCCTGAGCTTCCAAAAATGGAGAGACTTGGCAGGCATCCTACAAGACCCTGTGGAGTTGGATTCTGATGAAGAGGCAGTGGCCCAAAGAAGGAAGGCCTCTAAAGGAAAGAGACAGGCCAGGTCTGAAGATGGAGTAACTGAAGGTAAAGGCAGATCGAAATCAAGAGGATGAGGCAGGAAGGGTAGATGACTCTGAAGAGTCCAAGGATGACCAGGACAATGGGAATGGGTCTGGGTGGAGACATGATGCCAACAGGGAAGATTCCCGAGGTACTGATGGACAGCAAGGGCCCAGCCATTTGGGCCATAGGAAGTCAGGGGGTGAGTACATCTCATGACTGTCTTACCCAAATACAATTCCTGATACAACAAGACATAGTTAATGAGCCAAGAAATTGGGTCATCAGTAGAAGAGGGACCAAGAGTGATGAAGCTGAGGGCGAAGGCATCATGGAGCCAAAGCCGACCCCTCCACCAAAGGCCAAAGCCCGAAAAGCTACCAAACAACAACCCAACACTGAACAAGTTGAAACAAGGGAAGTGGCAAGGAAGCCAAGTGAGCAACCTCAGAAATCCAGGCCACATTCCAAAAATCATGACAGCTCGGAAGATGGTAAGTGAGTATTATCATGGGGATAGCTTTGAGATCAAGCCACATTCTTTAGATGAAGCAAAGCAACAGTCAAGGCCAAAGTGAAGCTGAAAGGCACCAACCCGGTTCAGTGAGGGAAGCCCTGAGGGGAGAGTGGTTCACAAAAGGTGGAAATAAGTTTCTTATTGAAATCCTAAGTACCCACTCATTGTTGATACAATACACTATTTATGTATATACGGTGACTTTACTCCATCATTTCCAGCACATTGTCCAGGTGGCTGATAGCATCATCAAGTCTTTGAATCTCGGTTGAGATCTCCACATGTCGGTCAGTCAGGTACATGAACCTATCCACATAGTGGACATAGGCCATGATCAGAAATCTATCATGGTGGCGGCTCAATGGGTGATGCTGTGGGAGATGTTGTTGCTGCCAATCTGGATATATGGTTGAATGGTGAAATGGAAATCAAATCAAATGGGACTTACAGTATTCCAACCGAGCCAAGTCCTCAGGCTGAAGATCACTGCCCGGGATTGGGGGCTGTACTAAAGTCCTCAATATGTATTCCAGGTGTTCCTGGGATAAACAGCCAGCAGGCAATGTCCAACTGAACAAGACCATCCCAGTTGGAATTGGCCCAAGTTGAATTTTGGGATTGGACAGTTCCGATGAAATTGCCTGAGAGGTGCTGGCTGATTCCACATCAGAAATGAATGATGAGCTGGGGAGCGGACTGTCCTCAAGCATGGGTGGAGTTGGCAGTTCTGGACTGCTGTCAGGGATGACTGGAGGTGTTGGAAACCTCAGATCATCGGATGCAGTGGACTTGGCACTTAGGTGGCTAGGAACCTCAGGGGGTTGAAAAGTCCCAAGATGAAGTCTGGGAAGGAATGGATGGGGCTAAGAATAAATCTGAGGAAGATGGTGGTTCAATCTCCATCAGTTGATCTGGAAGATAATGGTTGGTTTGGGTGAGGAAAATGAATTTGTAGGCTTACCATTGAATCTGACCCGGCCAGGGGCATTACCTTGGGCTTGTGTGTTGGACATGATCAATGTTAATATGGGTGATTGGTGACAAAATACAGTGAGCTCCGGAACCGGAACAACAAACTCCGCATTTCCGGAATGTCAGAATGCCTACCCCTGCTCCGCTGCCAGGCGGAACTGCTTGGAATCGATCCGGAATTTGTGCAGATGTTTGTCACCCTTATTGTATTGCATCATCCTTTACTTTTCATCATTCCAGAGCCTCTGGGGACGCTCCGTCACTTCCTTACATTGCTTAGTTCCAAATTCCTCTTGTTCCTGTTCCTATTCCCTGATTATCATTAGCAAGTGCTTCTCTGCCCACTCTGTTATATATATATACTTAGTTTTCACTTCAGATTCCTTGGTTGTTCTTTGCCCCTCTTTGGCAGTGGCTGAGGTGAGTTTACTTATACCTATTTGCTACTCCTAGCTAATCCCTAGTAGTCTGTGTAGCAGCGAGTAAGCTCAGTAGACTTTGAGTAGACAGTCACTATGTATTACCTGTAGCAACGAGTAAGCTACAGAGACGTTAGTTATAGGTATGAACAGATGT
>MU127467.1:51294-69914 GCA_014904945.1 Gyrodon lividus
ACCTGTAGCAACGAGTAAGCTACAGAGACGTTAGTTATAGGTATGAACAGATGTGTAAAGACCATACCTCAGTAGACTTTGAGTAGACAGTCACAGAGGTAGCTAAGTACAAACGGGAGAGAAAATAACTACATGATTAGTAAACGGCATAGCCACACTACGTTTGTAATCCAACAGTCTGGGCAATCACTACCCTCTTATAGTTTTTGTCAATTTGGTGGGAAATGGTGTGAAATGGTGTGCAAAAGGTATGGCTAGACTTGTGTCTTGTAGATATTCTACTCCCGGACTGAATTGGTCTTTGTGCTCGGGCAATGCCATTGGTACAAAGTTTATTATTTAAACCTAACCTTGGCTTTGAAATCATTTCACCCCACTGCTCACATCCACCCAACCTGTCTGTCAAACAATTACTGATTTCAATAGAAATGTCTTCATCTACAAACAACAATATTTCTGAGTTCAAATCTTTTGCTGAGAAAGCAGCTCAGCTGATCCAAAGTGCAGTTGCAAAACTTCAAGGGAAGATGGGAGTGGATGAATGGAAGCAGGTAGTTAACACTGTCAATGAGATATTGGTAGGTGGACAATGCATGCCATTAGGTGGGGAGCTAATGATGGATATAGGGTCAAGTTAGGGAACATCATATGGCTGGGGCCAGGGTCCTTCCCTTGGTCATAGCTGCCAACATGGTGATGTATCCCATGGCCAAGGTCATCACCTGAGGATGGCCGAAGGTTGGTTCAATCTTGAAACCTGGCCCTGAAATCAGTGGCCACCCATGGTCACATCCCCCGAAGCCAATCTTGAAGGGAAAGGGAGTGGACCCTTTGGAAAGGGGGGGGAGGGATGGTTTCCAGTGTGGGAAAGGGGGGAAAGGAGCACAAGAAAGGTAAGAGTTCAAAGGATGGGGGGAAGAACAAGCAGGAGGAGAAGGAAAAGGAAAAGGAGCAGGAGCAGAGGGAGCAGGAGGAGCAGGAGGAAGTGGATGAGAAGCTGGAGGCCCTTGAGAAAAGGCCGGCTTGGGGAAAGGTAGGCTCGGGTAGAGGTGGGGAGGAAGAGGAAACTTGGGGGAAAAGCCAGGAGAGACGATCGAAGCACCAGCTGAAACATAGACCTTGGTCCTGTCTCATCAAATCATGGGAATTCATCTCCAATGAGGACGAAGAACCCGAACCCTCAACATACCGTCCCAACACCACTGACTCTCCCCCTCCATCCTCAAAGGCCAGTTCCAAAGTCTGCGAGAGCTGTTTCCGAAAGGCATGGCCTTGCACCTGGACCATTAAGGGCGATCGCTTGCAGCCTCGTGAAAGTGGCCAAGCGGACTCATCAGGAATCCAGTGGCCCGAGCAAGGTGGCATCAAGGGCCCCTTCAAAAGCCTCTTCCCATCAACCAATCAGGGCTATGACAGTGTCAGCCACCACCCCTGCTAATTGTGCTGCAAGTCTGGCACCCGGTCCTTCTCCAAGGAAGAAGGTCAAACATTCAGCATCAAAGCCAAGGCCTAAGACCCCTGCCCCCAAAGCCGGCCCAAGCTCTGCCCCTGGTGGCTCCTTAAACTGAAACTCGGTAAGTTTGGTAGTCTACATATGTTTCTATTTCCAACTAATATTGATAGTTTGGGAAACAGTCCAAGAGCAAGGCTTGGTTGGATAAAAACCAGGTCCTCTCCCAAGGATGGTATCGGTTTTGCATCACATGCAAATGCTGAACCTAGAGGGCTCTGGCTCCCTGCCTCCCACTGTCATTCAGGCCAAACCCGAGCATTCCCTGAATCTCGGCCTCCAATTATGTGGCCCATCCTTGGAGGGCACCAGGGCAGTCCCATCCCCACTCCATCTAGACAGCATGGAGACAAATGAGGGTGAGTTGGATGGCTTTTCAGCTCCCCCTGTGCCAGTTCCTCCCCCAGGCCTCCCTACAACATCAGATGAATCGGACACAGTCAGTATGGATGCCAGTATGGAGGTTTGATCTCATTTTCCCCAACTTGTATATAGCCAATGACTTGAATTGTGCTACTATAAATGCCATGAGTTTCCTATGGGTGTATAATTCTGCAAGTCAAAATTGATCTTGATTTAGTTGAAGTACAACAATGGGTAAGGCTATCCTGAAGGCACTGATGGTGGTGACTGCAGCCAGTCCAATGCTGAAAATCTTCACATACCTATGAATGAAGCCAAACCCATTCACTTAATGGGCTGTTATGGTAGAACCGTTTTAGCCCCTTTTCTTTTCCTTCTCACATGACCCTGTACCATCACATGATCCCTTTCCTCTTTTGACCTTTTGTGTGACCAGTGACTCCAGGCAAAGTCCCTGGCCTTATCTTTCTTCCGTCATATTTTATGACCTTCCACCCAATGGTGTTTATCCCTCTTATCTTCAGTTACCTTTCTTGAACAGTTCCTACTTTGGATATCATGGTCTGTGCGCCATTTCCTGTGGTATAAAGACCTGTACTCTACTTGGTTACAACCCAAGTTAGATCTACACAATACATAGCTTAACAAGCTATCTCTTGGTCTGAGAACTTCCTTCATTGATTGGCCTATAGTCTGCCAGTAAAGACTTCTGATAGATCTTGTCCTGCTCAATAACAGGACTCATTGGTGTTATCTGATTGAGCTCTCACAGCCTCATCAGCATAACATGGGCCCACTGTCAAGTCCAGGTTCAATCCCATATTCCCAGATAGTCCGGAGCACACAAAAGGGCAGAGTTGGGTGGAGATTCCTGGGGGGGTTGGAGGTGTAAGGAACTTTGGCTTCAGCATATGTGCTGTGCCCCTGTACGAGTTCTGTTCCTTGATTTCGGATTGGAGGGTCGGAGATCAATCCTAAGGTCAACTTAAGGACTGAGGAGGTTCAGAGTGAAGCAGATCAGGAAAGAACAGGATTTAGTTGATATTTGAACTAAGGAAATATTGGAGAGTACAAGTGGGTTTATATACTGAAGAGTCTGGAAGATATAAAGATGTCAAAGTATGTCGGACGAATCGGAGTTTTGGGTTTCCGGAAGAAAATAAGGAATGAGTTAGAATGGCGTCAGAATGGGAGAATGTTGACTGAAGGCAATGGTGCAATAATTGCAAGGCAAGGGGAAAGGGAATTATCAATAGGAACTGTAGATATTAAGAAGTGTTAAAGGAAAGTGACATATGTCAAGAGATAGCCAAGATAGGAATATGAAAGTCCAGGATGGGAATGCGGAAGTCTGGGACAGGAATGCGGAAAGTCTGGGACAGGAATGCAAAAGTCCGGGATGGGAAGTATGGGGTTCAGAATGTCCGATGAAAGAGAAATCTTCTAAGGTAAAGTCCAAGGCTCGGGATTCGGGATTTGATCATAGGGGGTCGGAATTGGGCCGGATGGGTTAGGGAAGTTTCGGGATGTGACAGTATCCGGAGTTGGGCCAGAATTGGGCCGGGATTGGGCCGGGATTGGGCTGGATGGGTTAGGAGAGTTTTGGGATGTGACACCCACCCATTATGGTGAAGGATAGATTGAAATATGACTTGGCCCACCCTCAACCTACAGACCACCTGGTCCTCGACCTACTCGGCACCTATGGGTCACCCATCCCTCAGCCCACCCAAGACCTACAGGTCAAGCATTCCTCGGCCCATCCATGCCCTACAAGAGCAATTCAAAGGTTGGCCGATGATCGGCTGGCCCGTGAGCCATGGCTATTTGTCAACCTCAGCTGTCCATATGCTACGGTACCAAAGCACTACATTACGTGCATGGGAAAGTTCACCAACGAATGTTCTGTGACTTTTCTGAGCCTTTGCTGACCAGCAGAACACTGGTCGCATGGCACAGTGCCTTTGACTCAATTTCAACTCAGTGATGGCACAAACAGTGTGTAATAAGCACAACACTTCGTCCAAGATGAAGTCCAAGGAGTCATAATCAGTGTAAATACTCCCTGGTAGCAACTTGGTGTGGTTAGCTAGTGCCACTGGTATTATAGTAATGGCTCGTGCTCAGGCTAGCGGATTCGATCGACACCTTCCCAGGGTCCTCCCAGTTGAGTCATTGTTATCCATCTCTGCATAGGTTCGCCAGTTCATGTGCATGATCCGCCTAGCGTTACATTGTATGGTATCGGTGATGCGTCGGAGACCCTCGCGTCAGTGTCACCCTCACGCAAATTTGCTTACATATCAATGCACTGCGTAGCAATGAGAACCTTGGGTTTCTGCCTATCCGAAGCCAGCGTGATCAATACAAAGATCCGTCCCCACACAATATAGCGATCGTCTTTGGCCATAGTGTTTCCCGTTTATCGTCCGTCATTTCACTGCTTGTTGTTTTTTCACCATCTGCCATTCTGCGATTGTTTCCAACACACCGGATCGGACCAGTTACCCAGCCCTAAACTTTTATTGCCTGTGCTCCCTCGCTGTAAACCGCTTCAGAGCGTGTCTGCATGGTCTGCCCGCCCGTTTCTCTTTACTGGTGTGTCTGTGGTCTTACAATCTGTAATATTGCACAATGGCCCGTTGTGCAATATAGTTTTCCAGCTGTCCTTTTTTGTACATCAAGGTGCCATGGCTGCAACGACCTTCATCAGATTACTGGCGACCCAATTTCGTCAATCTTGCGGACCAACATTCTCAAACCATTAGTACATAGTTGTAAGGTTCCGCTAGTTCGGGGTTGATTGGGCCACTTATTTCGAAGCCTTGGGTCAAAACTTCAGAATCTATCATTCCGGAACATGGCTCGTTAATGCCATCCTCTCGGATAGTTTTCCGGTATAACCGATTTCGACCACTTTGACCAAACATTGATCACCATACGCCCCGGGTTTCCTTCCTACCCCATGTTAGGGGCACGAGGTTCTGTTTCTAACTTCATGATCCGTACTGATGGCCACCGATTTCTACTTCCTGACTCCCAACGGACCGCACTGAGACGCTCCCCGGCGCAGGTCCTGAACATAATCCTAGAATGTCGTAGTGCTGCTGATCAAATCATTCCATCTCTTTGCGATAGGCCTGCCTGATCCATACTCCTTCACCAGCTATGTGTGTCTTCTGAGAAAAGTCCACGTATAACCTCAAATACCATGATTCTCATCGTCCCAACTCGCGACGCCAGTCGGTCACGCTCCAGAGCTCCGGAAGATCACAGGTATATAAAGAACTACCTGTCCTCTCCGCAATGAACCTCGTTCATCCTTTTCATGCGACTTCCCTTCTCTGCATCTTGAACGATGTGGTTACACTCGGCGTTGCTCTTTCTAAGCATGGTCTTATATGCCTCTCGAATTGCCTCTGGTCTCGGGTCGTCTTGTTCTGCTCCTCTAGGAGGTGGTACCGCATCTCCTAGTGACCCATACTGGCTTGAGACCATCCAACACCACGGAACATCTGCGTTCAATTCCAATACAAGCTCATACCAGGTCTTCCGTAACGTCAAGGACTTTGGAGCCAATGGTGACGGTGTCACCGATGATACGGCTGCCATTAAGTAAGTTCGTTCGTTCTGCATCCCCTCGGCCTTCCCCTAACTGATGTTTATAAGTGCTGCCATGTCTTCTGGAAATCGCTGCGGTGGAGGATCTTGCGGATCGTCGACGTATGTGTCTAGTCAGGCTTCGGCGGGTATAACTGAATAGTGACACGCAGCCTTACTCCGGCAATTGTTTATTTTCCGAAAGGGTAAGCTCGATGCCCTCGTCGGGGTGGGGCGCCATTTATCTCCTGATAGAACTTACTTGGTCTCCTCGGCTATCAATACCTACTATTACACCCAGATCATCGGAGACGCCAAGAACCCCCCGACTCTTCTCGCCAGCCCCAATTTCATCGGATTCGCAGTGATTGGTGAGTCCCTTCGGACCGGACCCTCAACGCTCTGGGGAAGCTGATGTACGATAGACTCTGATCCTTACATTCCCGATGACAATGGCGCTCAATGGTTCACTAATCAAAACAATTTGTGCGGATTGCCATTATCTTTAGATGTTACCCTGATGTATCTTGGCCTAGTTTCCGTTCTCTGAGGAATTTGATCATCGACTTGCGACAGGTCCCTTCTTCGAACGCGGCCATCGGTTTGCACTGGCAGGTAGCTCAGGCGACTTCCTTGGTCAATGTTGTGGTCGAGATGTCTACGGCCGCTGGGACCAACCACCAAGGTATGGGAATGGAACAATGTTTTTTGGTCTAAAGCTAAGATCCCCGCTAGGCCTGTTTATGGAAAACGGAAGGTGCGCTTTCATTACATGTGTGCTGCAAGCAACATGACAAGATCACTTCTTCCGCACAGCGGTGGCTTCATGGGGGGTGAGTGCCCGCGATTGCTTGCAAAGGGCATGCAATGTTCACATCCTTCGTCAGACATCGTTTTCAACGGAGGTGAGGGCCGGCGCTTGAAGGATCAAGTATTTCCTCAAAATCCTTCAGGAAAGATCGGCATTCAGGTTGGAAACCAACAATTCACGGTACGCAACCTGACGATCAACGATGCCAACACTGGTAAGTTAAGTCGTGCTTCATATGAAGTGACGCTCATCAGGCGCTCTTTAGCCATATTGGGCATTTGGAACTGGGGTCAGTCCAAGGCGCTACGATTTCAAGAATGTTTTATCCGACCCTTCCCACAGGCTTCACATTTCAAGGCGTTACCATCAACAACTGCCAGGTAGACATGTGCTGCTTTATTCGAGGGGAAAATTCCCTGATTTGCCCATAGATTGGCTTCGACTTGACCACGGGTGGGACAACAGAATACACTCAGGTTTGTTGTCTCTTCTCCAACCTTTCATTCTTTACTCATTAAAAGGCTTCAGAGCGTCGGTTCTGAAGCCATCATCGATTCTGTTGTCACGAACACACCCATATTCGTTCTGTCCTCGACCGCAAGCTATGGGAGGCTTGCAGGCTCCCTCGTTCTAAACAACATCGGGTTGATCAACGTTCCAACTGCAGTCGGTGTCGTCGGCGGAGCCACGGTCCTCGCGGGCGGTACTATTACCATCGCCTCGTGGGGCCAAGGTAATGTCTACTCTGGAACTGGAGGCCAAAAGACCTTTGTACAGGGTAACATCGTGTCAGTCAACAAGCCTTCCGTTCTCCTTGACAACTCAGGCAGAATTTTCGGGAAAGCACACCCCCAGTATGCGAACTACGCAACAGGCCAGTTCGTTAGTGTGAAGAGCCAAGGCGCACAGGGGGACGGCAGGACCGACGACACTGTGGCTATCCGGAATGTCATCAACAAGGTGTGCCGGGTTCACCCAGGAACAATTATCTGATATCGATTGTTCGGCAGTATGCCGGGTGCAAGATCATCTTCTTCGACGCTGGGACCTACTATGTCACCGATACCATCACCATTCCGGCTGGAACTCAAATTGTCGGGGAGGCGTGGTCGGTTGTCCTGGCTGGTGGGAGAAATTTCGAAGACCATAACAATCCGAGGGTAGTTGTCCAAGCCGGTGAACCAAACTCTCAAGGTGTTTTGGAGATCAGCGACATCGTTTTCTCCACTGTTGGCCCTGGTAAGTAGTCGTCAGAGTTACACAGAAGTTCGACTAGACCGAGTTCCTCGTAGCCCCTGGCGCCATTCTACTTGAATGGAATGTGCATGACCCTTCTGGTCAGCAAGGTGCCGCCGGTCTTTGGGACACTCACCTCAGGTAAGTTATAGAGGGTATCGTCAAAACCGTGCTCATACGGAAAATCGATAGACTCGGAGGAGGTTCGCATCCCAATTCTCTGCAGAGAACACTGACTGATAGGCTACACCTTCAGCTGTGGGCACCAACATGCAAAGCGTGCAATGTCCTTCCGGCTCAGTGAACACCGCTTGTCAGGCTGCTTTTCTTGGCATCCACCTCACCCCAGGATCTAGTGCATACTTCGAGGTTCGTCGCATTCACGAGTTCAACACGGGAACATTCGTTCAAAGAATTGCCAGGGAACTTGGGTATGGACTGCAGACCATGATCTAGACTCGAGCAGCTCCCCTCAAACGTCGATCTTCACCGGTCGTGGTGTTCTCTCCGAGTCCGCAGGTCCTGTTTGGCTTATTGGCACTTGTGCGTCGGCAAAGTACCGCTTCTGCGTGATGCTAATGATTGTACCACAGCTTGTAAGTTTGTTGTCTTCTGGCCCGAAGGGCACAAGTTCGATGGTATTTCCCGCCAGCGGAGCATGCGACCCTCTACCAGTACAACTTAGTGAATGCCCAAAATCACTATATCGGCTTCGCACAGACAGAGACCGTACGTGTCGTTGTCACGGTTACTGTTCGACATCACAGGAACTGATTTCTATGTGTATCTTGCAGCCCTACTATCAACCCATGCCTTCCGCGCCCGCGCCATATAGTAGCGTTTCTACTTATCACGATCCTGTTTTCTCAGGGAGCGCCGACATGGCGTGGGGGATGTATGTTCAGTCTTCATCGAACGTCATCCTCTTCGGTAAGCAGCACCACCCTACCCGGTTGCGCCCCTGCTGATCCCTCGCACCGCCAGGTGCTGGTTTCTATAGTTTCCTCCAAGTAAGTGGGATCGAACACTTTTGAGATCTTTCTGTAGGTAGGACCGTGACGGCGGCGCAGCGAGCTGACGGGGTGTCGACCAGAACTACGACGAAGCATGCCTCATCACCAACGCGTGTCAGGCGCAGATCTTCAACATGGACACGGCGTCGAGCGTCGCTGTCTATAGCCTCTCTACTGTTGGTGCGACTTACCAGCTCAGCGTAGGGCAGAAGGGTGTCGTCAACCAGGATGATAATCTCGACGGCTTCCAGGAGACGCTGACTGCCTGGAGCATGTGAGGATGAGCCTAGAAGTTGGAACGGGAGACTGGTAGGCATTACCATTACTGCCCTGACAGTAATATATCACTTTTAGGTCCTGTCCGGATGGTCAATTTTCAGATTTGAGTTTCAATTTGAGTTGGCTAAGCATCAGCAAAATCTAGAGTGTACTTTTTCCACAAACGACACTTAAAGTCCGTTGGTGTGTAGACCAGTCTGCGTTGGTGTGTAGAGAGTCTAGTACTTCGCCACAAACCAAATACGACCACACATAGTTTTTCCGACATATGACCGAACATTCACTGGACTCGAACACACCAAACCAACTTAGTGTTGCTGTGGCTCCCACATAATGTAGTGCTTTGGTACCATAGTATACGGACAGCCGAGGTTGACAAATAGCCATGGCTCACGGGCCAGCTGATTTTCGGCCAACCTATGAGTTGCACTTGTAGGGCATGGATGGGCTGAGATGTAATAAAAGTTCCATGTGATATGAGTTGGCTGAGGGGTTATTTCAGTGAGGGTATTTTGAGTGATGGGTGGGTCAATATGCAGTGGTTAAGGGTATTTTGATAGGATTTCGTCAGTAATGGGTGGGCCCATGGAATGGTGGTAAGTGTATACCATGGGAATGGGGTGAACCAAGGGATGAGTGATTTTATAGGTCTCCAGTGGGCTGAGGTATGGGCAACCTGTATGTCTTGGGTAGGCCAATGGATGGACAGCCCATCAGTATTGAATGCACCAAGTAATATCTGTCACATCCCGAAACCTCCCTAACCAATCCGGCCCAATTCCGAACCCCTATGACCAAATCCCGAACCCAGGCCCTCATACTTTACCTTAGACAATTTCTCTTTCATCGGACATTCCGAACCCCGTACTTCCCGTCCCGGACTTTCCGCATTCCCGTCCTGGACTTTCGTATTCCCATCCCAGACTTTCGTATCCCTATCTTGGTTATTGCTTGACATATGTCACTCTCCTTTGACACTTCTTGACATTTACAGTTCCTATTGATAATTCCCTTCCCTCTTGCTTCGCAATTATTGCGCCATTGCCTTCAGTCATCATTCTACCATTCTGACGCCATTCCGACTCATTCCTTCCTTTCCTCCGGAAACCCGAAACTCCGATTCGCCTGATAGTACCTTAACATCTTTATATCTTCCAGACCCTTCAGTATATAAACCCGCGTGTACTCTCTGATATTTCCTTAGTTCGAATATCAACTAAATCCTGTTCCTTCCTGATCCTCTCCCTTCCGATTCTCTAAGTCCTTAAGTTGACCTTAGGACCAGCCTCCGACCCTCTGCTCTTAAATTAAGGAACCGAACTCGTACAGGGGTGCAGCACATAAGCTGAAGCCACAGTTCCTCACCCCTCCGACCCCTCTCAGGAATTCCCGCAAAACCCCGCCTCCTCTGCAACTTCGGACTATCCGGGAATTCCGGGAAAGAACCCGGACTTGACAATATCCCAATCTCAATTTCACAACAAATGAGTGGTCCCATTTGACTGGTCGTGACAGTAGGCCATGTGTATGAGGTGAGGCGAGGCATGGCCCCTAGCTATGGGATTGCCCAAGGGAAGGAATCCCACCATAGTCCATTGGCATTGGCCTGAACAATTTCAAATTGACTGCTGAGTTGTCAAGTCCGGGTTCTTTCCCAGAATTCCTGGATAGTCCGGAGTTGCAGAGGGGGCGGGGTTTGCGGGAATTCCTGAGAGGGGTCGGAGGGGCAAGGAACTGCGGCTTCAGCTTATGTGCTGCGCCCCTGTACGAGTTCGGTTCCTTAATTTAAGGGCGGAGGGTCGGAGGTTGGTCCTAAGGTCAACTTAAGGACTTAGAGGATCGGAAGGGAGAGGATCAGGAAGGAACAGGATTTAGTTGATATTCGAACTAAGGAAATATCAGAGAGTACACGCGGGTTTATATACTGAAGGGTCTGGAAGATATAAAGATGTTAAAGTACTATCGGACGAATCGGAGTTTTGGGTTTCCGGAGGAAGGGAAGGAATGAATCGGAATGGCGTCAGAATGGTAGAATGATGACTGAAGGCAATGGCACAATAATTGCAAAGCAAGGGAGAAGGGAATTATCGATAGGAACTGTAAATGTCAAGAAGTGTCAAAGGAGAGTGACATATGTCAAGCAATAACCAAGATAGGGATACGAAAGTCCGGGACGGGAATACGAAAGTCCAGGACGGGAATGCGGAAAGTCCGGGACAGGAAGTATGGGGTTCGGAATGTCCGATGAAAGAGAAATTGTCTAAGGTAAAGTCCGAGGGCCAGGATTCAGGATTTGGTCATAGGGGTTCGGAATCAGGCCGGATTGGTTAGGGAAGTTTTGGGATGTGACACGAGTTGACAGCAGCCCCCTTGGCTAAGTGATCTACATTCCATTCAATCTACCTCTACAATGGACATTCCATCTCATTGGAGACTTCACATGTCTGATATTATTGCTGAATACTGTTAAGTCCAGGTTTGTTCCCGGAATTCCCGGATTGTCTGGAGTGCAGAGGAAGTGGGGTTTGGCGGGAATTCCTGAGGGGGGTCAGAGTGGTAAGGAACTTCGGCTTCAGCTTATGTGCTGTGCCCCTGTACAAGTTCTGTTCCTTTATTTTGGAGCAGAGGGTCAGAGATAGAGATCAATCCTAAGATCAACTTAAGGACTGAGGAAGTTCAGAGGGGATCAGGAAAGAACAGGATTTAGTTGATATTTGAACTAAGGGAATATCAGAGAGTACATGCAGGTTTATATACTGAAGAGTCCAGAAGATATAAAGATGTTAAAGTATGTTGGATGAATCGGAGTTTTGGGTTTCCAGAAGAAAGGAAGGAATGAATTGGAATGTCATCAGAATGGTAGAATAATGATGGAAGGCAATGGTGCAATAATTGTGAGGCAAGGGGGAAGGGGATTATCAATAGGAACTGTAAATGTCAAGAAGTGTCAAAGGAAAGTGACATATGTCAAGAGATATAACCGAGATAGGAATACGAAAGTCTGGGACAGGAATACAGAAAGTCCAGGACGGGAATGCAGAAAGTCCGGGATGGGAAGTACAGGGTTCAGAATGTCCGATGAAAGAGAAATCATCTAAGGTAATGTCCAAGGGCCAGGATCCGGGATTTGGTCATAGGTGTTTGGAATTGGGCCGGATGGGTTAGGGAAGTTTCGGGATGTGACACCAGCACAACTACTGGAGTATCCTTTCTTCACTAACAAAGGAAAGGCTATCACCCCAACATCTCCATCCATCTGGAATGTGATCTGACCTCCGCTCGTGTATGTAAATATGCTGTTGACTTTGGTGAACTACACCAGTTTCTCTGCTCAGAAATGGCCCTTGCACAACAATGCTGCCAAGGCCCCACTGATGCCAACCAAACTCCAGCTCCCAACTTCAAGGTTGGAGATCTTGTCTTCATCATGGCCAAGTACTTTTGCTTGACCTGGCCATTTAAAAAACTATCAGAGAAAAACCTCGACCCCTATCCTATCATCACATGTCCCAGTACACATTCCTTCACCCTCTGCCTACCCAACATTATGATCTCCATACACCCCATTTTCCATGTCTTGCAGCTAGAACCTGCAGTCCCAAATATCATCCCCAACCAGAACCAACCTCTGCCGCCTC
Source organism: Gyrodon lividus (assembly GCA_014904945.1). Classification (NCBI taxonomy): domain Eukaryota; kingdom Fungi; phylum Basidiomycota; class Agaricomycetes; order Boletales; family Gyrodontaceae; genus Gyrodon; species Gyrodon lividus. The sequence continues at coordinate 63,745 of MU127467.1, forward strand.
CAGTTGTTGTCAACAATGAGCCAGAATTCAGAAATCCTTGACTCAAAGATGGACCACTGGAGAAGACATTGCCAACTACTCTACCTCATCCAATGGGCCAGTTATGAAGGCACTGATGAAAAGACCTCATGGTTACTAGCAACAGAACTCAAACACACCTCGGAATTGGTCAAACACTTTCACTCCAAGTGTCCTGCTAAACCCAGGCCTTACTCCACTTAACTCCAGACCCCTTATTCTGCTGACTCTGACATCATGAAAGGAAGATCACATTTTATTTACAGAGGGTGAGTGACAGACTACTAGTACATGGGGAAAAATAAAAGAAAAAATATGACTCCACCACCTCTTTCTCTCTGCTCTGGGCCTTCCACCCCTCCCTCTCTGTGGTGGCTTTTGCCACCACCTCTTCCTCATACTCCTCCTCCGACCCTGCCTCCAACTCCTCCAGATCAAACTCCAGGTCTAGGCACACCCAGATTTCCTCCAGGGTGCCTAGCACATGCTCCATCTGTGTGCACCTCCAATCCACAGCCATGTTGCACACCTCCACCCACTCCTTGTCTTTGTTGTCCACCACCAGACTCTGCATCCATGCCTTCTTTTTGCTGGCCTGTGGCAATGTGACCTCCTTGTGTTTCCTCCTTGTGTTTCCTTCTCTTTTTCGCCTGCAATCCCTCTGGCTGCTTGCACCTGTGCTTCCGTTGGTGACAGCAGTTGCATGACCTCACCTTTCTGCTCCCACCTGCCTTCATCTCACAGGTAACCCCCATGCTTGCACACCCAAAACATGGGGTGAGGCCCCCTGCTCAGCTTGTCAATGCCCTCAGCTGCTTGCCCTTGGAAGGGCCCACAACCGAGCTCTGCTTTTGAGTTCAACAATCAGTATGGAAAAAACAAAAGTACAGACTTATTACTTACCTGTGACCACATGACCTCTTCTGTGCATGCCCTCACCTTGGCCTCAACCTTTCTCCACACCACTACCTCTGCTTGTCACCTCCCCTTCTGCCCTCTGGCACTCCGCCTCCTTCTGTGCCTTCATCTGCCACTGCCGCTCCATGCTCTTCTTGTCAACCTTGTGCTTGTGGAGCTGTTTGTTGCTCCAAGTGGACAAGTTGTTGGTGTTGAGTGAAGACAAGATGGTAAGATGCAGACAGAAACCCTTTCCACCCCAGTTATACAAATCCCATGCTCCTATTCAATCTCCACTGGCATTCCACTCCATTGTTCCCTCAACACTATTTAGCCCTCAGGGGGTCAGGCCTAAAGGGGATACTGTCATATTCTGTGCCATGCAAGTGTTATGCTGATGAGGTCATGAGAGCTCGATCAGATAACACCAATGAGCCCTATTGTTGAGTAGGGCAAGATCTATCAGAAGTCTTTACTGGCAGACTATAGGCCAATTGGTGAAGTGAGTTCTCAGACCAAGAGATAGCTGGTTAAGCTATGTATTGCATAGATCTAACTTGGGTTGTAACCAAGTAGAGTACAGATCTTTATACTACAGGGAATGGCACACAGACCAAGGTATCCAAAGTAGGTATTTTCCAAGAAAGGTAACTAAAGATAAGAGAGATACATGCCATTGAGTGGAAGGTCATAGAATATGAAAGAGGAAAGATAAGGCCAGGGACTTTTCCTGGAGTCACTGATTGTACAAAGGGTCAAAAGAGGAAAGAGGTCATGTGATGGAATAGAGTCATGTGAGAAGGAAAAGAAAAAGGGGCTAAAATGGTTCTACCGTAACATTACCCTCTGTTTAGATAAAAGAACACCGATCTTTTGACAACTCTCTATATCCTGCGCTGGGTGAACCAGTCATGTTGGCAATGGTGGAGTCATCAAAGACATCATCTCCATGATCTTCATCCCAAACTCTTGGTTCCCAAGTAGGGTGTCCAAAACAGTCGGCTTGGGTATGTCCAGGAGCATTTTTGAAACACTTGGGACACTCATAGTATTGACAGTTGATGCGGATATGTCCAAGTCTTTACCATTCATAGCAAGACTGATTGTAGTGAGGGTGGTTGCTCAGGAGGAGAAGTTGGTGCAGATGAGGATGAAGAAGAATTGGGGTGCTCAGCACCTTCAATATCTTTAAGGATGACAGAGACAAGTTGTAGATCAGTGGAGTGGGAATGGCGCTGCAGGTGCAACAAGAGAGTGGAGATTCAATAATTCTGAAGGACTGCTCGATAGGAGCTGTCAAGGGGGGAATCCGGATCAAGAGAACAAAGGATGTAAGTATTGCGGTGAGAGTCTTGGAAGAAGTTTCTGTAGGAGGCAGTGGTTTTGCTCGCTATGGGGAGTCATTGTCTAGTGAAAAATGGGAGGGGATGCAGAACAAATTGAGCACAAGAGGAGGTGAACTGGTGAGGCATATTTTTCTTAAGATAAAGTCTTTTGCTGTTTGCTTCCAAGATGATAAAAATCTTGAGGACGGGACCGTTTATATTCGTGAAGTTTTGAAGTGGAGTTTCAGAAATTGGACTCTGGTTTCCATGAGTTTTTGGAAGAAGGGTAACCCTTCCAGGACACAAGGTATTGGCGGTGATTAGGGGAGCCTCAATGGGAAAGGATCTTCTCCACTTTGTATTCTTCTGATCTGATAAGGTCAGGGGGTGGTCTAGAATAATTCGGGCCATGTTCCAGGGTTTCCCAATAGGACAATAAGACGAAAGCATGGAAGACATCATGGATCTTCCACATAAATGGGATCTTTAGTTGGTAGGAGATGGGGGATAGAACTTGAAGGATTTCAAAGGGACCTTCTCACTTAGGGGCAAGTTTTCGGGATGGATATCCAAATTTGAGATTCTGAGCTTCCAACCAAACTTTATCTCCAATGTTCCAGGGTTTGAACTTTGAAGAGACACACTCCTTTATTACTTGTTGTGCAATTTCATGTGCCACAAGGGCTTCTTCTTGGGCATCAGTGAGGGAGGTAAGGCATTCTTTGATCAAGGATAGGGGGGACTTCTGAGAAATGGAAGGATAGGAATGAGGTTCATAGCCAAGGATCAAGGAAAAAGGGGACTTCTTCATGACAGAGTGCTCTAGTGAGTTGTGGGTAAATTCTGCAGTGGGGAGGAGTCGTGCCCATTCATTGGGTTTCCCATTGCAGAATATCCGGAGGTAAGTTTCGGCCTCCTGGTCGACTCATTCCGTTTCTCCATCAGATTGAGGGTGATAGGCAGAGGAGAGGGAGACATCATAGTTGAGGAGTCATCTGAGTTCTTTGGCAAAGGCAAAGGCAAAGGCAAATTGGGGTCTGCGGTCAGAGATTAATTGGTTGTGTAATCCAAATCTAGTAAAGAAATTCCTCAGAAAAAGGTCCACTACTCCTGCTGCATCAATTTTTTTGTGACAAGGAGATAGAATTGCCCCCTTAGTAAGCCCATGGTCTACCACAACCATTAAAGAATCAAATTCATTGGAGATAGGGAGGTCTGTGACTAGGTTGACGGAGATTTGTTGAAAGGAGTGGGTGCATATGGAAGGTATCGGAGATAGGGCCGGGACAGTTGGGTGGGTGTTGACTTTCATGGACTGGCATGTGGCACAGCCCTGGACAAACTTCTGGACAAACATGGACAGGCCTGGCCACCAGAAGTCACGTGAGACAAGGGCAGTGATATAGGTGATACCAGGGTGTCCAGTGGAGGTGGACTTGTGGATAGAGCACACAATCTGGGCACGATGGTCAGTGGGGATGTACAGGCAGTTCTTAAAGAACAAATTAGCACTGTTGTAGTCCCAATCAGAGGGAGAAGGGCAAGGGAAGAGGGATTCGCCAACTTCCATAGCTCGGGTAGCAGTCAGGACCAGAGGGTTGTTTGGGGTGGAGGCTTTAATCTTGTTGACCAATTCAAGGTCAATGGTATTCACAAAGAAACCTTTGGGAAGGAGGGTGACATCTTGATTGTCGGAAGAGGTGTTGGGACAGTTAATGCAAGACAACATGTCAGCAGGGGCCATTTGAGCTCCAGGGGTGTGTTGGAACATCAAATCGTAGTCAGATAGAGTAAGCATCCAGCATGCTTGGTGTCAGGACAGTTTCTGAGGGGAGTGGAAGTACGCCAGGTTCTTATGGTCCGCCAAGACTGTTACAGGGTGTGCAGTTCCTTGGAGGTAATATCTCTATGAGGTCAAGGTGCATATGACAGCGAGGAGTTCTTGGTCATAGATATCATAGTTTTGTTCAGTGGGGGAGAAGGTTTCAGAGAGGTATGCACAGGGATGGGGGTCACCATTGATGTCCTTTTGCCTTAGAACTCCTCCAGTGGCATGGAGGGAGGCGTTGGTCATGACAAAGACCAGTTTTTCAATGTCTGGCATAGTCAACATGGGGCATTGCATGTAAAGGTGTTGGAGACACCGAAAGGCAGTCTCACAGTTGGCAGACCAGTCCCATGCTGAGGACTTTCGGGTGAGGTCAGTGAGGGGTTGAGCGATTGTTGAGAAAGAAAGAAAGAATCATTGGTAGAAGTTGCAGAATCCAAGGAAAGAGCAGACTTGTATGATGCAAGCCGGGGTTTGCCATTTGGCAATTGCATCCAGCTTGATAGGGTCCATTTTTACTGCTCCCTCCCAGATGATCAATCCCAGGAAATCGACTTCAGCAGTAGCAAACTTGCACTTCTCCAACTTCAAATAGAGGTTGTTTTCTTTGAGTCGTCAAAGGACTTTCAGGGTCTGTTCACGATGGAGAGTGGCATCAGAGAAGTGGATGAGGATGTCATCCATATAGATGATGAGCCATCCTTCTGCAATGAAATCAGCAAAAACATGGTTCATGAATGCCTGGAAGGTCAGAGGAGAGTTGCAGAGTCTGAAGAACATGACATTCAGTTCGAAGAGACCAAAGGGAGTGATGAAGGCAGCCTTCCATTTGTCAGTTGGTTTGATTTGGACATTGTTGTAGCCCCATCTGATGTCCATCCTCGTAAAAATCTTCAATCCTTTCAACTTGTTGACGAGGTCAGAGACTAAGGGAAGAGGGTTGGTGTTCTTTATTGTGTGGGAGTTCAGGTATTGGTAGTCCTGGAAAGGGCAAAGGGATCCATCTTTCTTAGGGACAAAGAAGACAGGGGAAGCTGGTGGCGATTGGGAGAGAGAAATATTGCCAGTCTCGAGATGTTCTTTAATGAACTCCTTACACACCTCCTCTTCCTTTGGGTTCAAGTGGTAGGTCTTGTCCACTTTAGGAACAAAGGAGTCATTGAGGTCTATGCTGTGATCGAAAGGACAGGATGGGGGTACATGGTCGGTTGCCTTCTTGTCAAAGACATCAGCAAACTCTGCAAATTTGGGGGGAAGGACAGGTTTTTCTTTCTTTTCTTTGGCATCTTTCTGGGCCAGTTCAGTGGCGAGGGCAACCTTGCAGAACTCATAGGTCATGGAGTTGATTTTCTTCTTCAGTTTCTTGGCAAGGCATGTTTCAGGGTCGAGTTCAAGATACCGGAGAAGGTATGGCTGGGTGATGGTATTGGGGGTGTTGTGTCATGGAAGAGTCTTCTTATCAGGGAAGGAGAGGGTTCCGGCTTCCCAGTCAATGTTTGGGTTGTGCTGGCATAGCCAAGGGAGGCCCAATATGATATTCTCTTTTCTGCAATTCATCATGTACAACTCTTGTTCCATTTCATTGTTGCCAATGCAGAGAGTGAGGGTAGTGGAAAACTTGATTAATCCAGCTACGTTTGGAGACCTGTCCACATTGTAAGGTTTCAGGTGAACAGGGAGTTGTTTCATGAGCAATCAGTTTTTGAGGGTGAAATGTTGGGCAATGATGGAGGCAGCTGCTTCACAGTCAAGAATGGCTCGGGAGTCAATGATTTTTCCGGTCTTAGTAGAAAAAATGGAAGTTGGAATGTGCATTAATTTAGAAGTTTGCTCAGATACTATGACAGGAGTCGTTCTAGGAGAGGTCTGCATCAATTTGGTTCTCCTTTCTAAAAATCCTGCCCATCTAATCCAATCTTGGCAATGGGGAGGGCATCGGGAGCGTCTTGCTTGGGATTTTCAAAACAGACTTTGAGGACATCTGTTACGGTAAACCGGCTTTTTCCATTATCCTCGTGACAATACGTATCACATGACTCATTTCTTTCCTTTTATAACTCCGTTGTACAACCAGTGATTCCAGGCAAAGTCCTGTCGCTTAT
>MU127467.1:89801-167537 GCA_014904945.1 Gyrodon lividus
AATACGCCATTGGGCGGAATATAGAGGAACTTCATAGAAGAAAAGAGAAGCAAGATAAGCGACAGGACTTTGCCTGGAATCACTGGTTGTACAACGGAGTTATAAAAGGAAAGAAATGAGTCATGTGATACGTATTGTCACGAGGATGACGGAAAAAGCCGGTTTACCGTAACAATTGCAAACCCCTATGACCAAATCCCAAATCCCGGCCCTTGGACTTTACCTTAGATGATTTCTCTTTCATTGGACATTCCAAACCTTGTACTTCTCATCCCGGACTTTCCGCATTCCCGTCCCAGACTTTCCATATTCCCGTCCTGGACTTTCGTATTCCTATCTCAGTTATCTCTTGACATATGTCACTTTCCTTTGACACTTCTTGACATTTACAGTTCCTATCGATAATTCCCTTTCCCCTTGCCTTACAATTATTGCACCATTGCCTTCAGTCATTATTCTACCATTCTGACACCATTCCAATTCATTCCTTCCTTTCTTCCAGAAACCCGAAACTCCGATTTGTCTGATAGTACTTTAACATCTTTATATCTTCCAGACTCTTCAGTATATAAACCTGCGTGTACTCTCTGATATTTCCTTAGTTCAAATATCAACTAAATCACGTTCTTTCCTGATCCCCTCTGAACTTCCCTGGTCATTAAGTTGATCTTAGGATTGATCTCTACCTCTGACCCTCCCCTCCGAAATCAAGGAACAGAACTCATACAGGGGCACAGCACATAAGCTGAAGCCAAAGTTCCTTACCACTCCAACTGTTACGCTGATGAGGTCGTGAGAACTCTATCAGATAACACCAACATGTCCTAGGGTCAACTAGGATGATCTAAGTCAGAAGTCTTTACTGGCAGACTATAGGCCAATCAGTGAAGTGAGTTCTCAGACCAAGAGATAGCTTGTTAAGCTATGTATTGCGTAGATCTAACTTGGATTGTAACCAAGTAGAATACAGGTCTTTATACTACTGAGGATGGCGCACAGACCAAGGTAACTAAAGACAAGAGGGAAATGTGCCATTGGGCAGAATGTCATGGAACTTGATGGAAAAGAAAAGAAGCGAGATAAGACCAGGGGTTTTACCTGGAGTCTCTGGTTGTACAGAAGGCCATAAAAGGAAATGGAGGGTCATGTGATGATACAAAGTCATGTGAAAAGGGGAAAAGACGGTTCTACTGTAACATTACCCTGCGTTTAGACAAAAGAACACCGATCTTTCACAAGTCTCTATACCCGGCTCCAGGGGACCCAGTCATGTTGGCTAAGGCCAAATCGTCAAAGACATCATCACCATGGAGTACATCATCTTCCCAAGTGTCGGGATCCCAGGTTGCCTTCCAGGGACAAACCCTTTGGGTGTGGCCGGGTGCACTCTTATGACAAAGAGGACATTCGTAATATTGGCAATTGATACGAAAGTGGCCTTGGTGGCGGCATTCAAAACAGGCTTGATGGTAGTTGGGATGAGTTGGGAGAAGAGGAGTGGCAGTTTGTGTTAGATAAATATTTTCTCGTTCAGCATTGTCAGCAAGGAAGACGATTGTGTCAAGGGGAATTCTGAATGCTTCTTCGGTTGAGTCAACATCGATCGGGGTGTTCGGGGAGTCTCCAGCTTTGGGAACCATAGAGGTACGCATGGCGTGAGTTAAAGGAATGGACATTATTGTTTGAGTACGAGCTCTGCGAGATCGACGAGGAGGTGGAATAGGCAGTGAAGCGGAGGAAGTAGAGGATGAAGAGGAAGAGGAAATTGTAGTAGAGGGCGGGGAGCAACATCGTTCTACGCCGTCTACATTATGGATGAGGTTGTCTAGACCTAATTGGTGTAGCATATTAATCAACGCTCTTTCTTGTTCTTCTTGTATATGACGGAGGACAGTCCTCACGAGTTCTACGTCAGGTTGGGGATGATGGTCGAGGTGGTTAACAAGTTGATGAGGCGGAGGTTTTGAAGAGCAGCTTGATGGGAGCTGTCTAATGGCGAGTCGGAGTCTAGAGTTCTGATGATGGTGGTGACGTGGCGGGAGTCTTGGAGGAAGGTTCAATATTGGGTAGTGGTAAGCTCATTGGGCGGAAGATGATGGTGAGTAGCGAAGGGAAGGGGTCTGGCAATGAAAGAGTCACGACGAGTGGAATATTGGCGAGGCATTAAGCAGGAGGTTTCTTCTTTTTGTTTCTGAGATGGGTGCGGATGAGATGAGGGAAAACTCGAGGACGGGATATCTTATATTCATAGAGTTTTGAAGCGGAGTGTCGAAAATTGGACTCCGGTTCCCAAGAGTTTTCTGAAGAGGGATAACCCTTCCAGGCCACAAGGTATTGGCGGCAATTAGGGGAACCTCAATGTGAAAGGATGTTTTCGACTTCGTATTCTTCTTCTGATCCGATAAGATCCGGTGGGGGTCTAGAATAGTTTGGGCCATGTTCCGAAGTTTCCCAATAGGATGATAAGAGAGATGCATGGAAGACATCATGGATCTTCCATGTGAATGGGATTTTTAATCGGTAAGAGATAGGAGATAGGACTTGAAGGATTTCAAAGGGGCCTTCTCGCTTAGGGGCTAGTTTTCGGGATGGATATCTGAATTTGAGATTGCGGGCTTCTAGCCAAACCTTATCTCCAACATTCCAGGGTTTGAACTTAGATGACACTTGTTCCTTCATTATTCGTTGTGCGATTTCATGTGCCACTAGGGCTTCCTCTCAGGCATTTGTGAGGGATGAAAGGCATTCTTCGATAGAGGGTAAGGGGGACTTCTGTGAGATAGAAGGATAGGAACAAGGTTTGTATCCGAGGATTAGGGAAAAGGGGGATTTCTTCGTGACAGAATGTTCTAGGGAATTGTGGGCAAATTCTGCAGTGGGCAGGAGTCGTGCCCATTCGTTGGGTTTTCCATCACAGAATATTCGAAGGTAAGTTTCGACCCCTTGATTGACTCGTTCAGTTTCTCCATCGGATTGAGGGTGGTAGGCAGAGGAGAGGGAGACATCATAATCGAGGAGTTGTCCTAGTTCTTTGGCGAATGCAGAGGTGAATTGGGGACCGCGGTCAGAGATCACCTTGTCATGTAATCCAAACCTAGTGAACACATTCTTCAGGAAAAGGTCTGCTACTCTGGCTGCATCGATTGTTTTGTGACAGGGAGATAGAATTACCCCCTTTGTAAGCCCATGGTCGACCACGACCATTAAAGAATCAAAACCGTTGGAGATAGGAAGATCCGTGATGAGGTCAACGGAGACCTGCTGGAAGGGGCGAGTGCATGTAGACAGGATTGGGGAGAGAGTGGGGACAGTCGGGTGTGTGTTCACCTTCATAGACTGGCACATTGCACAGCCTTGCACAAATTTTCTAACAAACGTGGATAATCCCAGCCACCAAAAGTCCTGAGAAACAAGGGCAGTGGTGCGCGTGATGCCAGGATGGCCAGAGGAAATGGATTCGTGAATGGAGCATACAATCTGGGCACGATGATCGGCGGGAATGTATAGACGGTGTTTGAAGAATAGATTAGCTCCATCGTAGTCCCAGTCAGAAGGGGAAGATCGGGGAAAGAGAGATTCCCCGACTTCCATAGCACGGGTTGCAGTGAGAACTAGGGGATCAGCAGGGGTGGAGGACCTTATCTTGTTCACCAGCTCCAAGTCAATGGTATTCACAAAAAGACCTTCGGGGAGAAGGGTGACGTCCTGGTTATTGGAGGAGGTGTCGGGACAATTGATGTGTGACAATGCATCCGCAGGTGCCATTTGGGTTCCAGGGGTATGTTGGAATTGTAAATCATAATTGGACAAGGTGAGCATCCAACGTGCTTGGTGGCGAGATAGTTTTTGGGGGGAACGGAAATACGTCAAGTTTTTGTGATCGGTCAGCACCGTCACGGGGTGGGGGGTTCCTTGGAGATAATATGCGCAGGGATGAAGGTTGCCATTGGCATCCTTTTGCATTAGGACACCTCCCATAGCATGGAGAGAGGCATCAGTCATGACAAAGAATGGTTTTTCAACGTCGGGCATGGACAATATTGGGCATTGCATATAGAGATGTTGAAGACGCCAAAAGGCAGTTTCACATTCGGTGGACCAGTCCCAAGCAGATGATTTTCGAGTCAGATCGGTGAGAGGCTTTGCAATAGTTGAGAAGGAGGGAATGAATCGCCGGTAGAAGTTGCAAAAGCCAAGGAAGGAACGGACTTGCTTGACACAGGTTGGGGTCTGCCATTTAGCAATAGCGTCAAGTTTGACAGGGTCCATCTTTACTGTGCCTTCACGGATAATGAGGCCAAGGAAATCTACCTCATCGGTGGCGAATTTGCATTTTTCTAGCTTTAGGTATAGGTCATTTTCCTTTAGGCGTTTGAGGACTTTCAGGGTCCGTTCTTGATGGAGGGTGGCATCGGAGGAATGAATGAGGATGTCATCCATGTAAATGATTAACCATCCTTCAGTGATGAAGTTGGCAAAAGCATGGTTCATGAATGCTTGGAAGGTTGGGGGAGAATTACAAAGTCCAAAGAACATAATGTTCAGTTCAAAAAGGCCGAAGGGTGTGATGAATGCGGCCTTCCATTGGTCAGATGGTTTGATCTGGACATTGTTGTAACCCCATCTGATGTCCATCTTCGTAAAGATTTTTGATCCTTTCAACTTGTCGACAAGATCGGAGACTAGAGGAAGAGGATAGGCATTTTTAATAGTGTGAGAGTTCAAATATCGATAATCTTGGCAAGGACGGAGGGATCCATCTTTCTTGGGGACGAAGAAAAATGGTGAAGCTTGTGGTGATTGGGAAAGGGAAATCTTGCCAGTCTCAAGATGTTCTTTGATGAACTCTTTGCACACTTCCTCTTCTTTTGGATTCAAGTGGTAGGTTTTAGCCACTTTAGGAACAAAAGAGTTGTCAAGATTGATGGTGTGATCAAAGGGATGAGAAGGGGGTATGTGGTCTGTTGCCTTTTTGTCAAAGACGTCAGTGAACTCAGTGAATTCAGGCGGGAGGACAGATTTTTCCTTCTTTTCTTCGGCGTCTTTCTGTGCTAGTTCGGTGGCGAGGGTGACTTTTCGGAAGTCATAGGTCATGGAATCAGTTTTTTTTTCAGGGCATGGGCAAGACGTGTATTGGGGTCAACTTCGAGGTATCGGAGAAGGTATCGTTGCATGATGGCATCGGGGGTGTCATGTCAAGGAAGAGCCTTTTTGTCAGGAAAAGAAAGGGTTCCTGCTTCCCAGTCAACGTTTGGGTTGTGTTGGCATAGCCAGGGAAGTCCTAGGATGATGTTCTCTTTTCCGCAATTTGTCACATAGAGTTCTTGCTCCATTTCGTGTTCACCAATGCGGAGAGTAAGGGTGGTAGAGAATTTGATCAGCCCCACGACATTAGGAGATCCATCAGCATTATAAGGTTTTAGGGGAACGGGGAGTCGTTTCATTGGGAATCGGTTTTTAAGGGTGAAGTGTTGGTTGATAATGGAGGCAGCTGCTCCAGAGTCTAGGAGTGCATTGGTGTCGACGATTTTTCCTGTCTTGGTAGCAAAGATGGCAGTGGGAATACGCATCAATTTGGAAGTTTGCTCAGCTACAATTACAGGAGTCGTTCTAGGAGGTAGCCGCATCGATTCGGTTCTCCTTTCTAAAAATCCCTTCCATCTAATCCGATTTTGGAGATAGGAAGAGTGTCGGGGAGATCTTGTTTGGGGTTCTCAAAGCATACTTTGAGAACGTCCAACATCTCATTTTCAGAGATGTTGTTCTTGCGGAGTTCAGAGATGTATTTTTCTGTAGGGGATGGTACTTTTCCCGGGATTTCTACGGTTCTGATAGGGGTTGGTCGAGGAGAAGGGGATTTCTGAGAGAATCCACTATTCTTGTGGTCAGTGGAATGATGTCCCTGTTTTCCGCAGACGAAGCATAGCCCTTTCTTCATGTATTTGGCACGTTTGACAGGTGTGAGTTGGACGGAGTCAATGTCCATTGCATTGGGATCAAGGATAGGGGTGGAGTCGGTGGATCATGTGGAATATGGGTTTCGATTTTGGAGTGTTTTGATATGCTGGTTCTGGATGTGGAAGTGCTCAGCTTTGGCAATCCACTTATCAAGGGTGTCGGGGATGGTGTCCATGTTCAAGATTCTCGTCGAGAGATTTCTCTCAAGACCATTGGTATACCAGGAGATGAGGGTGGATTCATCAGTTACACCAGATCGGCTTTTCAGGAGATGGAACTCGGAGTTGAATTTTTCAAGGGAGCCGCTTTGTCGTTGAGTCAAAGTGGTTAGTTTGACGAGGGCAGTTCCCTTGATATCAGAGACAATGAAGGCGGCTCTAAAGTCCTTGATGAAGTCTTCCCATGTTCCCCATCCTTTGGTGATGGCGGACTCATAGAAAGCTTCAGCCCAGGAGGTGGCTGTTCCTTTGTTGAAGAAACTGAGAGCAGCGATGATCTTCTTCTTGTCATCGTCATAGAGTCGTTCATTGAGTTCAAAGTAAGCTATGACAGAGTACATCCATTGTGCAGCATCATTGGGGTTCCCGTCAAAGGAAGAAGGGGTTCCGATCTTTAGTTCAGAAACTCTGATTTTGGTGGGTGCAGTGGAAGTCATAGTTGGTTCGTAGTCAGAGATTTCAGTAGTGTTGGATGTGTCGGCCTCAGAAGAGGAATCAGGGGGAAGTTCTTTTGCGTCTTGTCGTAGAGTGAATCGATCGTTCAAATCAAGATCCTTCTGATAAGGATCAGTTCTTCTAGCAAAGCTAGAGAAGTCAGGTCGGGTTCTAGTAGCCTGTCTTCTAGAGGAAGAAGGTTCGCTCGTGGGTCCAAACGGAGACCACGTCTTGTCTATTCAAGCTGCTCAGAGGCAGAATTGGAGTGTTGGGGAATAGGCTGCGTGATAGCAGTATCAAGTAAGAAGTTAGATCTTTTGTTATGCTGATGAGGTTGTGAGAACTCTATCAGATAACACCAACATGTCCTAGGGTCAACTAGGACGATCTAAGTCAGAAGTCTTTACTGGCAAACTATAGGCCAATTGGTGAAGCGAGTTCTCAGACCAAGAGATAGCTTGTTAAGCTATGTATTGCGTAGATCTAACTTGGATTGTAACCAAGTAGAATACAGGTCTTTATACTACTGAGGATGGCGCATGGACCAAGGTAACCTAAGTAAGTATCGTCCAAGAAAGGTAACTAAAGATAAGAGGGAAATGTGCCATTGGGTGGAATGTCATGGAACTTCATGGAAAAGAAAAGAAGTGAGATAAGACCAGGGGTTTTACCTGGAGTCACTGGTTGTACAGAAGGCCATAAAAGGAAATGGAGGGTCATGTGATGATACAAAGTAATGTGAAAAGGGGAAAAGACGGTTCTACCATAACACCGACCCCCCTCAGGAATTCCTGCCAACCCTGCTTTCTCTGCACTCTGGACAATCCGGGAATTCCGGGAACAAACCCGGACTTAACAGTACTGTCACATCCCGAAAATTCCCTAACCAACCCGGCCCGATTCTGAACCCCTATGACCAAATCCCGAATCCCGGCCCTCGGACTTTACCTTAGACAATTCTCTTTCATCGGACATTCTGAACCCCGTACTTCCCGTCCGGGACTTTCTGCATTCCCATCCCGGACTTTCGTATTCCCGTCCCGGACTTTCGTATCTCCGTCCCGGACTTTCATATCCCTATCTCAGTTATTGCTTGACATATGTCACTCTCCTTCGACACTTCTTGACATTTACAGTTCCTATCAATAATTCCCTTCCCCCTTGCTTCGCAATTATTGCACCATTGCCTTCAGTCATCATTCTACCATTCTGACGCCATTCCGATTCATTCCTTCCCTTCCTCCGGAAACCCGAAACTCCGATTCGTCTGATAGTACTTTAACATCTTTATATCTTCCAGACCCTTCAGTATATAAACCCGCGTGTACTCTCTGATATTTCCTCAGTTCGAATATCAACTAAATCCTGTTCCTTCCTGATCACCTCCCTTCCAATCCGCTAAGTCCTTAAGTTGACCTTAGGACCAACCTCTGACCCTCCGCCCTTAAATTAAGGAACCAAACTCATACAGGGGCGCAGCACATAAGCTGAAGCCACAGTTCCTTACCCCTCCGACACTTCTCAGGAATTCCCGCAAACCCCACCCCCTCCGCAACTCCGGAACATCCAGGAATTCCGGGAAAGAACCGGACTTGACAAGTACATTTGAACTCAAACCTCTATGAATTTGCTAACATCATATCTTATCCGCATGTCTAGAACTATCCAGACTCGTGCCCAAACATGCAGTATGCAAAGCATCGACACAGCTCAGTCGGAGGCAGCCCGAGAAGACACCCTGCACTCCCTGATGACCTCGCATTGAGGCCCCAATGTCGCCGAACAATTCTGAAGCTTTTCCGCTCGTCATTCATCAACCTCCGCCTCTCCGGCCAGACCTCCATCTCAAATCATCTCCACCCCTACTCCCGCAGGTCGTCACCCCTCCAGGGGCGCCCCGAACCCCTCTGACGATGGGAACAGCAGTGGCGATGACCCCGACCCCTCTGATGATGACAACCCCTTCGATGACAACCACAACAATGCAATTCCGCCTAACCCTATCATGGTGCTTGCAAAGGCAGTCCACAGCCTCGCTGAGTTATCGTGCTGTGACCGCAAATCCGAAAACTCATCATCTCCGTGCACGAAGGTGCGGGAACCTGACACCTTTGATGGGACTGACCCTCGCAAGCTGTGGGCCATCTTGGTCCAGTGCCCTTTGCTCAGTCTTACCTAAAAGGTATGGCCCTCAAATGGTTCAAGCCCGACCTCCTCCAGATGGACGATCCAGACTGGACGGACAACTATCGGGAATTTGTCCTCGAGCTCCAGACCAACTTTGGCCCCCACAACCCCGTCGGTGATGCCGAACACCAACTCGACCACCTATCCATGAAAGACTCCCAGCATATCAACAAATACGTGGTAGAATTCAATCGCCTAGCCTCCCAGGTCTGGGGTTACGGCGAGGGGGCCCTCTGACACCACTTCTACAATGAACTTCCGGATCGCATCAAGGATGAGCTTTCCCACATTGGAAAACCACATTCCCTAGGAGAGCTCCAGACTCTCTCCCAGACTATCGATGGGAGATATTTGGAATGCAAGTCCGACCCTCCGGAAACCAGTCCTCCACTTCCAAAAGTACTCTGGCCACTTCATCTCTGAAACCCGTCACTCCATCCAACACTTCTGCATCCTTGTTGGCAAAGTCCTCTGCCCCCAAACCTGCATCCAACCTCTCCAGTAAACTCGGGAAGGATGGATGCCTCACCTCTGAGGAACGCAAACACCACTTTGACCTCAAGCTGTGCATGTTCTGCGGAGCTGCCAGACATGTAGCCAAGGACTGCCAGAAGTCCACTTCCCGTGCATCCAAAGCCCACGCAGCGACAACCTCCCCTGCTCTGGAAGCCAAACCGGAGGCCTCTACCCCTGAGGCAAAAAATTAGGGCACAGCCTTCCAGACTCCACACGGGAAGGAGGCTGCGTTGAATCCCACCATGTGTCACATCCCGAAACTTCCCTAACCCATCCGGCCCAATTCCGAACCCCTATGACCAAATCCCAAATCCCGGCCCTCGGACTTTACCTTAGACAATTTCTCTTTCATTGGACATTCTGAACCCCATACTTCCCGTCCCGGACTTTCCACATTCCCGTCCCGGACTTTTCGCATTCCTGTCCCGGACTTTTGTATCCCCATCCCAGACTTTTGTATTCCTATCTCGGTTATCTCTCGACATATGTCACTCTCCTTTGACACTTCTTGACATTTACAGTTCCTATCAATAATTCCCTTCCCCCTTGCTTTGCAATTATTGCGCCATTGCCTTCAGTCATTATTCTCCCATTCTGACGCCATTCCGATTCATTCCTTCCTTTCTTCCGGAAACCAGAAACTCCAATTCGTCCGACATACTTTAACATCTTTATATCTTCCGGACTCTTTAGTATATAAACCCGCGTGTACTCTCTGATAAACCCTAACCCCCATCTCACTCTGACACTCCCAGCAAGCCGCCTCACGAAGCTCCTCGCATCTCGTTTGTCAATGCTGCTGCCTTTGTGCGCACATGCAAACTCAATGGTTCCAAGCAGTTCAACATTCACCTCCATCCCCAGGACTCCAAACTCTGTTCCATATCCCGGGACTCCAGAATTTCCAAGACCCCTGAGGAAGTCAATCTTTCCTCCATCCCTCCGGACTATCATGATTTCCCCAATGTCTTCAGTAAGTGCAAGGTTGATACCCTTCCGCCCCACAGGGAATTCGATCTCAAGATTGACTTAGAGGAAGGTGCTTCTCCTCCTCTCGGGACTGTTTACTCGGTCTCTGCTACAGAACTCAAGTCCCTCCAGGAATTCATAGATGAACACCTCAACTACGGCTTCATCTGTCAGTCCAAATCTGCCCATGGCGCTCCTGTCCTCTTTGTCCGCAAGAAGGACGGATCCCTCCGCCTCTGTCGATTTCCAAGGTCTCAACAAAATCATGAAGAAAGACTGCTATCCCTTACCCCTGATCTCCGACCTCCTTGATTCCTCTAGCCATGCCAAGGTATACACAAAAATCGACCTCCGACATGCATACCACCTTGTCCACATCGCTCCCAGGGATGAGTGGAAAACCGCCTTCCGGACTCGCTATGGCTCGTACAAGTGGCTGATGATGCCCTTCGGGCTCACCAATGCCCCTGCAGCTTTTCAGTGGTTTGTCAATAGCATCTTCACAGACCTCCTAGACGTCTGCGTCGTGGTTTACCTCGACGACATCCTCATCTATTCCAATGACATGGCTTCTCACAAAAAACATGTCCGGGAAGTCCTCCGGCATCTCCGGAAACATGGACTTTATGCCAAACCAGAGAAATGTGAGTGGCACTTGGACTCCGTCAAATACCTGGGCTACCGTCTCTCTCTCCAGGGACTGACCATGTCCCTGGAGAAAGTCCAGGCAGTCCGAGATTGGCCCAAACCCCGGAAAGTCAAGGACATTCAGTCTCTCCTCGGTTTCGCCAACTTCTACCGTTGTTTCATCTTCAACTACTCCGATATCATTGTTCCGCTCACCCAACTCAAAGATGCCTTCGCCCGAGCCCCTATCCTTACTCACTGGATTCCGGACTGTCCTATCACGGTCGAAACCGACACTTCAGACTATGCTATCACAGGAATCCTCTTGATCCGGTGTCCAGACAAGGAATTCCGCCCCGTCGTGTTCTACTCCCGCACCCTGACAGCCCCAGAACTCAACTACAACTTCATGATAAGGAGCTCCTTGCTATCCATGAAGCTTTCTGGCATTGGTGTCACAATCTTGAAGGTTCCAGCACCCCTATCGATGTCGTTACCGACCACAAAAATCTGGAATATTTCTCCACCTCCAAAGTCGATGCTGGGACGTCTACCCAAAAGAGGGGGATAAGGACTATGCTCATGTCAATCCCCATAACCTCCGTCTGGTGTTCACACAGGAACAGCTTGCCTTGTCCCTACAAGCCACTATCCTACTCACCCCAGTCCTCCGGGCCTCGTCCCTGCTTGACATCGAAGACATTCACAAGGACATCCTAGATTCCCTGTCCTCCAACCCCATAGCTTCCCTCCATCTTTCGGACTCATTGGACTCCTGGTGGGCTGTCAACCCCGAAGGTTTCCTGACCCTCGACAATCGCATCTTTGTCCCAGAAGCTAAGGACCTCTGTCTTTTCATTCTCCAGTACAAGCACAACCACCCCCTGTCCAGACATTTTGGGCAACACAGGACATTAGAGCTTGTCCGCCGGGAATACACCTGGCCAGGCCTCCGCACCTTTGTCAAGGACTATGTCAGTTCCTGCACTTCCTGCGCCTGAGCTAAAACTCCGAGACACTGCCCCTATGGAATGCTCAAGCAACTCCCAATCCCCAAAAAGCCCTGGAACTCCATTTCCATGGACTTCATCGAGCAACTCCTGTCTTCCAGCAGATATACCGCAATCCTCGTAGTCATCGACCGCCTTTCCAAACAATCCATATTCATTCCCACTCATGACACTATTGACTTTCTGAGCCTTGCAAAACTATTCCTGCTCCATGTGTTTTCCAAGCATGGAGTTCCCTCCCATATCACCTCCGACCGGGGTTCCGAGTTCGTCTCTCACTTCTTCTGTTCCCTTGGGAAAGCCCTCGACATCCGACTTCACTTCACTTCGGGATACCATCCCAAAGGCAACGGGCAAATGGGAACAGGCAAACCAGACCCTCAAGCAGTACCTCCGAATCTACTGCAACTACCAACAGGACAATTGGTCGGAACTCTTACCCCTTGTGAAATTCGCTTACAATAATGTCCCTAGCGCTACCACAGGAGTATCCCCATTCTTCGCTAACAAAGGCTACCACCCTAACGTCTTGGTCTACCCCAAAAGGGATCTGACCTCATCCCGCGCCTGCGAATATGCAGTTGACCTACAGGAACTCCACAGATTCCTACACACGGAAATGGCCCGCGCTCAGCAATGCTACCAAGGACCCACGGATTCCCGACGACTTCCGGATCAGAGACCAAGCGTTTGTCAAGGCGAAGTACTTCCGTTCCACTCACCCTTCCAAGAAACTCTTGGAAAAGAACCTCGGCCCCTATCCCATCATCGCCCAAGCCGGACCCCTGTCCTTCACCCTCCGACTCCCGGACTCCATCCGCACTGTCCATCCCGTTTTCCATGTCTCCCAGTTAGAACCCACAACTCCGAACACCATCCCGAATCAGGTCCAACCCCCACCTCCCCCAGTCGAAGTTGACGGAGAACCCGAATATGAAATCTCCGAAATCCTAGACTCCAAAATCGACCACCAACGCAGGAATTGCCAACTCCTGTACCTGGTAAGGTGGGCGGGTTACGAAGGGACTGATGAAGAAACTTCCTGGATCCTCGCAACCGAGCTCGCTCACACATCGGAACTCATCTCGGACTTTCACTCCGCATATCCCGGAAAGTCCAGACCCCTTAGTTCACTTGGATGAGGGCAGAAACATGATGTTCAATTCACCAAAAACAAAACCATGCTAATTATACAGGAGGAAAGCGATGGGAGGGAAATCAGAGTGACAACAATGAAGAGGATGAGCCTGACTGGGTGATTGCTGACGAAGGAGAGGAGTTAGATGATGAGATTCTGGCTCAGGAGGGGCACGGGGCACTGTAGTTGGCATGTTTTTGTACATTCAATCTGATGACATTTTTACAGTGATATGACAATTATATGTCTTGCATTATCTATACAGTATCTATATGACATTTTCTGAGGCATTAATATATCTACTTGTAAAGAAAATGACAGGGATGGTCTCATTCTGACATAGTTCCGATTTGAATAGAATGGGACATGACATCACTCGAACGACGCGACTGATATTCGTCACGTGGTCGCATGCTCACTCGTGCATATCGGGTAATCTCGGCTTTCTGCACCTTTTGTGATGTACTCTCGACCACAACTTGTCAGCGATAAAACGCAGTGAATGCTTCTGACGGGTGACAGTGGACTACACAAACTCCCGTAACGCCCCCATACTGATGAAAGCAACAGGGACTCGGCGAAAATCGCACCAGAGCGTGGACACCCGATCTACCGTTGCAGCTTTGGCCACTGGTCATAGGGTATAAAGGCAAGTACAACTTGGGAGTTCTCCTTTTTTGCAAACATCCCTGTGTGCTATGCGCGTCACTCTCGCAACGGTCATAACTGCCCTGGGTGTCTTCATCGCTGCAGCTCCTCAGCGCGGTAGGCAGGGGGGAACAACAGCGATCCCACTGTACAAGCATTCGTCGCTGGTTAATTCTGACAAGAGTGTCAACTCTGACGCACTCAAGTCCCGTGTTGCTTCAACCACAGCGTGAGTGTCTATCTGCTTGACCTCCAAATCTTGCCTTGGGCCTACTTGACTATCCAGTAAGATTCTTCGTGGCTTTGATAACTTCGAGAAGAACACCGGCGCCCCGCATCCGTCTGCTGTGAAAGGCGCTCTGAAGCGCCGAGACGGCGCAGAGCCCTTAGGCACCCTCCCTGACAACCCAAACATCTGGTTCGGTACTATTTCCGTTGGTACACCTCCAAAAACCTACGTCGGTACGCTTGCGTTGACCTGGCAGCTAGTGTTCAGCTCACTCTTTCCAACAGTTTTGTTTGATACCGGCTCGAGGCATGTATTTTTCATTTGATGCACGTATGATGTGAACCCATCGCTGAACTCATTACAGCGATCTTGTTTTGCCAGGTGCCGACTGTGACGACAGTTGCGATGGCCACGAAACCTATGAATCTTCGACTTCCGTCTACCTGGGCGAGCCCTTCATGATTCGGTATGGGAACGGTAACAATGCTTTCGGCCACCAGTACACCGACAATGTCACGATTGTCGAACTCACGGTACATCTGATGGTCATTACGCCATCATCGGTTCTGACGCTTTCAAGCAGGCCAATGTTCAAACCCTGGGTGCGGCATCCCACTACTCTCGTGGTTTGCATATTGAGCACTTTGCCGCGGATGGTTTGATGGGGATGGCTTTCCAAGCTATCTCTACGTACAATCAGAGCCCTGTCTTCCAGACTCTCGCCACTCAGGGTCAGACCAACGAACCCGTGTTTGCATTCAGTCTCGCAAACCCCTACGCTGAGCTGTACCTCGGGGGCACCAACCCAGACATGTACATTGGCGACTTTAGCTGGGCTCATGTCATCCAGCATGTAAGACATCGAAGCTAAAAATGCCCCAACGGTGGTTGATGCGGCGTGTCCAGGGATTTTGGGAAGTTGCCATGGACAACGTATTGGCCAACGGACAGATCGTGCTGACCAATATTGCTGCTATCATTGATACCGGCAGCGACCTCATTCACGGTAACCCCTCGGACGTGGCGGCCCTTTACGAAGCCATTGGCGGTACTTATGAGCCTAACGACTATGGCTTCTACACATGTATGTTGCTAGCTCACCTTATCCCTGACCCTTTCCTGACACTCCCATAGTCCCTTGCGATGCTTTCCCCAGCGTCAGCTTGACCTTCGGAGGCACATCCTTCACCATCCCCCCTGAGACCTTTGATATTGGACCCATTGAGGGTGACTCATCTAGGTGCACTGGTGCTATCATTGCAGGAGACTCAGGCAGTGAGTCTCTAATGTGCTCTCGTGCTGTGACGACTTGTGTGCTGATGTCAGTAAACATCAAGCATCTTGGGTTGTCGGCAGAGTTTTCCTCCGTCATGTTTACACTGCTTTCGATCTTGGCAATTCACGTGTGGGGTTTGCTACGCTTGCATAGCCTGCTATGTTCTTCATCTACACTAAGTTCAATTTCATGTGACTCTCACTATTTCGGGCCTTCGTACTGTCCTTGATTTTGATGCTATCTTGATACTTTCCGAGATCAAGCCCCAGCACGCCGAACTACTTAAACTGGGTTACATTAGTTTGACTCCTTATAGAAAATCTGTCGAAGAACATTAGTAAAAAGGGAAAAGGCCTAGTTCGACTCATGAACAGCTTATCAACTCATAACCGCCCGACGAAACCATTACGAACTTAACCGTCGCCTATTATGCCGCGTAGGTCACGTTTTCTACCGTCTTTGGACGCTGTCGCGTGCTTTTCCCACGTGCGTTCTACTCGAGCCTCAAGCGAAACAAGCGAAATTTCGGCCAAGTTGGAAAATGTGAATTCGCACGCCTCTTGCGCACCGCGGCAAGCATGACCAAACAACTTGCCTACTATGGAGTGGGCAACTGAGTACAATAAGCAAGCAAAAACTTGATCAGAGGCTGATAGCACAAGCAAATCAACTGTACTTGAGTGAAAAAAAAAATTATATACCCTCCCATGCAGCCCTGAATACAAGCCTATTTGTGAGTTTCTAAACATGGAGCTGTGGATTGTTCTCATGCCAGTGAGTTGCTTAGCTCAGCAACAATCGCTGCAACACATACTTGATTTTTGGGAGAATCCTGTGCTTACAAATTATTTGATTGGTTGTAACACTTCATAATTGGTGAATTTGAATTTGTAGGGCTACACCTTCAAGTTGGGACTGCTGGGAGCATCTTGTCCATCCTCTAATTATAGATGATAAAATGTATTATCAAAAAGGGGGGCAAAGCCCCCCATGGGAGCAGCTAGCTTGAACGCCTTTGTGGCAAAGCCAAAGGAAAATGAAGCAGTTCGAGGTGGTGATAATGATATTATATTGATTCCATGAATGTCCTTGGATGCAAACAAAGAAGAGTTCCCTGTCCCACTTTGACACCACCAGTTTCCTGTGTGTCTTGCTTTTGCAATGACCATCAATAAATCTCAAGGACAAAGTGTCCAACATGTTGGATTAGATTTACATACTCCTCTTTTTTCTCATGGACAACTTTATGTAGCTCTTTTCCATTGTACTCATTCTCATAATATCAAAGCTGTTTCCCACAAGATCAAGATACTGCAAAGACCACAAGTGTTGTATTTACTGAAGTACTTAGAGGTTTGATTGATTAAATGTAAATGTGTACTATTTTTTGAAAAATCCCCCCAAATAAGACCTGTGTGAATGTGACAAAGTCACAACGTGTTAAGTCCAGGTTCGTTCCCGGAATTCCCAGATTGTCCGGAGTGCGGAGAAAGCAGGGTTGGCAGGAATTCCTGAGGGGGGTCGGAGTGGTAAGGAACTTCAGATTCAGCTTATGTGCTGTGCCCCTGTACAAGCTCTGTTCCTTGATTTCGGAGCGGAGGGTCAGAGGTAGAGATCAATCCTAAGATCAACTTAATGACCGGGGAAGTTCAGAGGGGATCAGGAAAGAACGGGATTTAGTTGATATTTGAACTAAGGAAATATCAGAGAGTACAAGCGGATTTATATACTGAAGAGTCCAGAAGATATAAAGATGTTAAAGTACTGTCAGACAAATCTGTCAAGTCCGGGTTCAATCCTGGAATTCCCGGATAGTCCGGAGTGCACGGAGTGGCAGAGTTGGTCAGGAATCCCTGAGGGGGGTCAGAGGGGCAAGGAACTTTGGCTTCAGCTTATGTGCTGCACCCCTGTATGAGTTCTGTTCCTTGATTTCGGAGCAGAGGGTCGGAGGTCAATCCTAAGGTCAACTTAAGGACTGAGGGGGTTCAGAGTGAAGCAGATCAGGAGAGAACAGGATTTAGTTGATATTTGAACTAAGGAAATATCAGAGAGTACAAGCTGGTTTATATACTGAAGAGTTCGGAAGATATAAAGATGTTAAAGTATGTCGGACGAATCGGAGTTTCGGGTTTCCATAAGAAAGTAAGGAATGAATCGGAATGGTGTCAGAATGGTGGAATAATGACTGAAGGCAATGGCACAATAATTGCGAAGCAAGGGGGAAGGGAATTATCGATAGGAACTGTAGATGTCAAGAAGTGTCAAAGGAAAGAGACATATGTCAAGAGATAGCCGAGATAGGAATATGAAAGTCTGGGATGGGAATGCAAAAGTCCGGGATGGGAATGCAGAAAGTCTGGGATGGGAATGCGGAAGTCCGGGACAGGAAGTACAGGGTTCGGAATGTCCGATGAAAGAGAAATCTTCTAAGGTAAAGTCCAAGGCTCGGGATTTGGGATTTGATTATAGGGGGTCGGAATTGGGCCGGATGGGTTAGGGAAGTTTTGGGATGTGACAGAATCGGAGTTTCAGGTTTCCAGAAGAAGGTAAGGAATGAATTGGAATGGCGTCAGAATGGTGGAATAATGACTGAGGGCAATGGCACAATAATTGTGAAGCAAGGGGGAAGGGAATTATTGATAGGAACTGTAGATGTCAAGAGATGTCAGAGGAAAGTGACATATGTCAAGAGGTAGCCGAGATAGGAATACAAAAGTCCGGGTCAGGAATGCAAAAGTCTGGGTCGGGAATGCGGAAGCCCGGGATGAGAATGCAAAAGTCTGGGATGGGACATACGGGGTTCGGAATGTCCGATGAAAGAGAAATCTTCTAAGGTAAAGTCCAAGGCTCGGGATTCGGGATTTGATCATAGGGGGCCGGAATTGGGCTGGATGGGTTGGGAAAGTTTCAGGATGTGACACTCAGACTGTAATAACCATTGGGCAGTGAACCAGGCCAATGCCCATAGGCATAAGTTAGAAGCCACTGGAATGGGGGATGTGCATGTGCCTGGCATGGATGTTTCATTCCACATTCCCTTGTAAACTTTCAAAAAGGAGAAAGGTACAGCATGCCTAAATTGGTCTGGCCAACCACTCACTTACCCTATGTCAAAGACAGGTGAACATGGACTATGCACTGAGCCATGCTCTCAGACACAACATGGCAGGGATCCAAAGGGTCCTCACATTCTATGACATTAATTGTCAATACATGAAGCACTTCAGACAGAGGGTATCTTCAAACTTCTATCTGAGCATGCTGACTGAGATCAGCCTGATGCCAAGCATTGGCTTATGGCAGATCCATGGCCACCAGAATGAGTGCTTTGCAAGATACTCTCCTGGGTTCATTCAAGGAGCAGGTAGAGTGGAGGGAGAGATTATAGAGACTCTGTGGGGAAGAAAGGAAGGAATGAATTGGAATGGCTTCAGAATGGTAGAATAATGACTGAAGGCAATGGCGCAATAGTTGCGAAGCAAGGGGGAAGGGAATTATCGATAGGAACTGTAAATGTCAAGAAGTGTCAAAGGAAAGTGACATATGTCAAGAGATAACCGAGATAGGAATATGAAAGTCCGGGACAGGAATATGGAAAGTCCGGGACGGGAATGCAGAAAGTCCGGGATGGGAAGTACGGGGTTCGGAATGTCCGATGAAAGAGAAATTGTCTAAGGTAAAGTCCAAGGGCTGGGATTCGGGATTTGGTCATAGGGGTTTGGAATTGGGTCAGATGGGTTAGGGAAGTTTCGGGATGTGACAGCTATCAGGATCTCACTCCATGGCTTCCAGCCAAAGGGAATACTCTGAATCATTACTACTCACTCACTGATAGCTCAGAAACCTATCACATTGCCATGGGTAATATTTCTACTTCTCTCTCAAGTGGTACTAATGTTCATTCCAATAACTAACTAGTGCTACATCCACAACACAAGTTGTCATACTTCAAGACAGCGAACTGGGAGGATCAATGGATCAAGACTGTAGAAACGCTGGTGTGGGACAAATATGTGCATTCATATGCTTCCGACAATGACAACAATGCAGAGGTTGAGATGCAGTCAGATGCAAGCCAGGGCACAAAGGTTTGTACTGGCTTCAATTTATCTACATTTGATTGTGTTCTCACTCGTCCATCAATGCACTGTAGATCACCAATATGTTTGACAGCTTGCCAGCACTCACACCACCCAAGGCAGCTGACCTGGGTTCCGAGCTTGAGCGGTACCTCTCTGCTGACGTGGAACATGTTGTTGATGCAATTGTGTGGTAGCTTTAGTTGAAATTAAGGTCAATCTTGCCCCACCCATCCTCAAACACCTCTTCTTCATCACCTTCGACATCAGGCAGAGTGCTAGCCTTCATAATGTCCTCTGTTTTGATGAGCTTTAGCTTGCTCCACATGCCAAGACACAGCAGTGCCCAGGTAGACTGAGCTGAGAGCCAAGAGCGGACATGCAAGAGGAGTAGATGGCCACGGCTGAAGAGGTGCTCCACATTGACTGTCATCGCTATCCATGATTGTCATAATTAGAATTAAAAAGTACTTAGCAAATAACGTACCAGGAATAGTTAGATAGTCCAGTGCCATGCGAGAGAGGTAAGGATATACTTTACGACTTTGTACCATTACAGTAGTTACTTTATGTTATAAGTACTGTATACATATCAGACCTGCAGGTATACCCGCCACGGGTCCACATCCATGAACCCGTCAGGGGGGGATGGGTAGGTCATGCATACCCACAGGTATACCCCTGCCATTGCCTAGGTATGTGTGAGCATGTTTGTTCACCACTTCCCATCATTTCTCAGCATGTCCACTTTTCACTGGGGATCATGGCTGATACATTTGTAACATGTCAGTCCAGGGCTATATTCCACTACAAGAAATCTATCTTTCTGGGATTGTAGGATCAGAGATGTGGCTTTTGACATCAACTTGACAACTGAAAGGCAATGTCATCTAGTGTTGGGGTGGCTTGGCAAGCTGTTGCAAGCCATTGACCACAGAAAGACTACAACATCATATATCAACAAAATTCTTCCAGATCTGATTTCAGGGAGTGTAGGGGTACATTTTGGTGTCTGCAGTAAAGAGTTTACATTGCTCAAATGGTCATCAGCTTGTGACCGGCTTGTGACAGCTCCTGGAGCTGTGGAAACACTAATGTCATCTCAAGGATTATCCAATCATGTTGTATTGATATTTATTCGTCACATCTATCTGGTTATACCAGCTTCTCGCCATTTTCCTGATGGACAGGAAAATTAGTTGGTAAGAGTATGTGATCTGGACAATGATAAGCAATAGCATTAGAAAGAGACGGTGACACCGTCTTTGGTGATATTCCATTCGTGCCTCGATGTCCATGTTTTGAGTGTCAGCAAGACTTGAGTGATATCTCTGATCAACTGACACATGAGAGCATATGAGTCTCACTCGGCGAGCTCCGAGTCAGGTGACCAACTCAGCAAACTGAAACTCAAGTTCGAAAATTTTGACTATCCGGACAGGACCTTAGGGTTTGGGCAAGCCTACCAGTAACACCCCTCTGTCCTCCCTGCACACATGAAAGTTCTCACTCCTGCCCAATCGTCATGAGTCAGAGTGATGCGCCTTGAGCCTCCAGAATTTAAAGTGATGAAAACTCAATTTCGAACGATCTAGCTCAAAGGAATTCTTCCAAACTTCGAAGTGTGATAGCGTTGTTTGTTCATGTTGTAACCCAACGCTGTTGCCAAGCAGGGACAAACAGCCACTTGACTCTTGATGAGTCGTTGCTTCAATAGATAATAAACCTGTTTATAGGACACATACAACAACATCTCTTGAGTTACAGTAATGGCTGCTTGAGTGCTGAGGTCCACAAGGGCCCTCAGTTATCTCAAGTAACACGCAAATTCTTTGCTTGTCATCGTCGATACCACAATTATCGCGGCCACAATGGAAACAACCGAAGAATTACAACAACTCGAAATCACTGCTCTCAAATCTATCTATGATCAAGACTTCTTTGAACCTCCACCACCAAAGGTCTGGAAGGTGTGTTTTTGTCGCTTCAAAATCAGATCTGGAATAGCCTCGGAGTATTGATTGGACCTCAGGCTGCAGTCAGACTTCCGGAATTCATCATTAAAGTCGTACATCCTGATCCATGCCATGCATCCAAAGTCTACTTTCACTTACATACAAAGTGAGTCATCCAACATCTCCCTCTGCGTCGTCGCCGACAACCTAGTAGATTCCCGAAAACATACCCGATACTTGCAACGCCCATATTTACGGTTCAGAGACCGATCCGAGGTCTCGCTAATGACGTTGAAGCAGCGCTATCCAAGCTCATTCACGCAGAAGCTCAGAAGCTGCGAGGGTCGGAAATGGTCTTTCAGGTCCGTCTCCATGCTTTGTTGCCACCCGTCTTCTTGTAAACACCGAGTCCTTGTCGTCAGATCATCACATCGGTTCAAGAATGGATAGCCGACCATGTTCAGCCACCCAGCGAAGCATCAGGGTCACTCGCTACTGAGATGACGAAACGTGCGACTCAGGAAGAGCGAGTGAGTATTAATGTTTATGGTGGCCGTTAGTCGCAATCACAACAACGATGGCTTAGGAAAGGCGGCAAAGAGCAGAGGAAGAAGCAGAACGACAATCGGAGCTTGCTTCCCAGCTCGCAGAGCAGCTGCAAGAACAGATCCAAGCCGACGCACAGAAACACCTTATGGCGAAAGAAATGCAATACAAAGCCGCACGGCGAAGAGCTCAGTCGGACGCTACAGAAGTACCTTCCTCTGGTGACACATTGACGGAATCCTTCCCCATCGAGGTGGAGTTCAGAGGTATCCGCTTTAGTGCTGTAAAGATGTTCCATCCGCGCAAAGGTCCGTCCATCCTTGAGTTTGGCGTCTGCTTCTATGTTCAAGAAGGTATCAGAGTGTCTGGGTGTCACGTATCTCGCGGATCCCATGTGCGATGACGTTCATGCCACGCTTCCTCTAGAAGTACACTCGATCGAGTTCAACTCCGAATACTATGTCAGCACACAAGGTAACCTCCTCCCTATCCCTGCATCTAAATCACTGACCAACGTGCACGCATTTAGGCAGGAAAAAACTTGGTCAGCTCGAAGCAGAAATTCAGCGTCTTATGAACGTCCACCACCCAAACTTGCTAAGCGTCTTTGCTGTGAAACTTTATTTCCCTCACCTCGGTCCTCCTCGGCTAACAATTCTATCTGAGCAACGCCCTGCGCTTACGTTGCAGGATGTCTTAGAGGATTGTGACCGCCTTCGGGAAGACAGGGCTTCTGTGGGACATGTTTTACCTCTCCCGTGCGATGATTTGACCAACACTTACTCCACAGGATTACCTTGGCCAAATACTTTCAGCCTTAAACGCCGTGCATTCTAGCGATCTCGTCCATCGAGGTGCGTCGTTTGCCTCCGTTGAGAGGTAGGACACCTTTCCTAATGACGTGCCTCAATAGGGCTCAATACGACTTGTGTCTTCCTCGCGACCCGCGAGAACCGAAGCCACTCCAAGCTCGTCAAGATAGGGAAAGTGGGATACCATGCTCGCTTGAAAGATCTTCACAAATCGAACCCATTTGCTCCTGGCTTGGCATTCACAAACGACCAGTCTGCAATCCCGGATGCTTGGTAGGGTTTAGTCAACTGCTCATGTTTCAGATGTTCAATTTTGAACCGCCGCAGGCTCTCAAAGGAAGTCCTCGATTCTCCGTTGTCGTATACAAGAGGGCGAGACATTCACAGTGTCGGTGTGGTGTTTCTGCAGATGCTCCATGGGCAAGGCGTGATGCAGAAGTTCGGTGATCCCCGTGAGGCTCTTCAATCCGGTATGTCTGTGTCATAGTGTTTCCTTGCTTCGCTTCGACGAGTGATATGTAGCATCCATATCCCCTACCCTTCAAGTCACTGGGCTAAACATGCTTTCGACTGGGAAAAAGTCACATGTCTCTTGCTTGAGCCTCCTTGCGGACCTGGCGTCGATTTCTGTTAGATCCCCAACACGGATCCATACGCCGTCGATTACAATGGTGGGACCAAGGACGCCATTGGGGAATGGGCATAATTACGGGACTTCGCCAGAGAAAGAATACTTCCTAGCCCCGCCGAGAACCAGGCAAGCCAGTAGGTGGAAAGAGGATTGGGAAGAACTGGAATTACTTGTGCGAGACCATCCTGATTATGAATCAAAGATCTGCCTAACGATATGGTGTTCGTTTTTAGGGGAGGGGCGCTTTTGGCTCAGTTGTTAAAGCGCGGAACAAGATCGACTCTCGCATCTATGCCGGTGTGTGATTGAGCCTCGAAGTCAATTACATACACTTAGTTTTCCATCGACCTCGGTAGTGAAGAAGATTCGCCTCCGCACAGACCAAAGTGATACCAAGCTCTTTCGCGAAGTGAACGCGTTAAGCAGGCTCTCCCACCGGTTCATTGTACGGTACTACACAACGTGGGTTGAGACTTCTGAAGATGTCACCACTGTCCGATCCTCCGACTCTGAAACTGGCTCTGATTCGGGCACGGAAGGTAACATGACCTCTGTCCCACATTTCGAGCGGCGGGAAAAGTCTGATCCGTTTAGCATCGACTTGGATGACTTAGACGATTATGGAGGGTCAGGGAGCAGATCTTCATTCCCGAGCATTCATTTTACAAGGTCAGATATGCAAGATGAGAAGGATGAAGACGAGGATGATAGCGATGATGCGTTTTCGAACTTGTTCACGTCGGAGTATGCGGATGATGTGGATATGAAACCACCGCCTGTCGTGCCAAGGATATTATATATCCAGATGGTCGGTGTACCTTGATTGTGTTTCTTGACTTGCTTCACTCAAAGCTTGCGTGTCACCAGGAGTTCGTAGAACGTCAGACTTTGAAAGAGGTAAGTATACACAGCTCGCCCGTATTCCCTTGAGCTGGACACTCGTCTTCCCCTAGAGAGTCGCAGAAGGTTTAACGGAAGAGGAAGCCTGGCATTTGTTCAATCAAATCCTCGAGGCACTGGTGCACATGGGTAGTATGGGAATAGTAAGTCGCTCAGCCTTCTTTGCATCTCCACTGAAATTCGTGTTTGTTTGACCTAGTTGCACCGAGATATCAAGTTGACCAACATCTTCATCGGTATGTACCTGCTTGCATTCCCTTTGGCTACTCGTAACCAAAATCGCGTGTCCTCAGATGGGAAAGGTGACTGCAAAGGCAAGTTTATGCAACTAATGTCTGATGTCCTGCTGAGATGAGCTCTATGAAAAGTTGGAGACTTCGGTCTGGCCACGTCCAGCCTTGCGGCTGTCGATCCTTCGGACTTATCCCCACAAGTGACCCATTCAGACTCAGACCTCACTCTTGGTAAGTGGCACTTTCGTTATTGTCCCCTCTACCAGCTCACGCCCATGTAGAGGTAGGAACCAAATTGTACATTGCTCCTGAAGTTTCGTCACGGAAGAAAGGCCCTCGGAATCATAGCAAGGCTGACATGTACAGCTTGGGAGTAAGTCCATGGATTCAGAATTCGTCGTCAGTTTTTGATCATCGAAATTCACTAGATAGTGTTCTTTGAGATGAACTATCCATTCTCTACTGGAGCCGAGCGGATCACCGTTATCGAGGATCTACGGAAACCTGAAGTTTACTTTCCTCGAGATTGGGGAGCGCATCGCACGCGGCAGAAACAAAGTAGGTGATTCTTGGTGATGCAGCAACAGCTTGTTGTTGAGGTTGCTTAGTTATCTCGTGGCTCCTGCGTCATGATCCTGCGGAACGCCCGAGTGCTCTGGAGCTCTCGCAGAGCTCGCTGTTACCACCCCGGATGGAAGATGAATACTTCAAAGGCGCTTTACGCGTGATGTGTGAGTTGCTCCACCGCCTCTGAGTAACTGCTCCTCTACATCTACCTTATTGCTCCCCAGCCAAACCGAACTCGCCGTACCACCAAAGTGTCCTCTCGGCTCTCTTCAATCAACCCGCCAGCCAATACCGGAGTTACCTCTACGATCTCGAAGCAGAAGCCCCCGACCACGCTCAATTAAACAATATCGTTGAGGATAGAATCTCGGCCATCTTTCGTCTCCACGGAGCTCTTGATATGGAGCCGGCCTTATTGGTACCTTCGACGAACCCAGAGGAGAGCCAGTCGCAGGCCACTTTCATTGATCGGCACGGGGGCATTGTTTCTTTACCTAACAACGCGCTTGTACCCTTTGCGAGGCTGGCTGCGCGGAACGCTGCTAAAAGAATTAAGCGTTTCCACATCATGAACATCTACCGCCCCAAGTAGGTCAAATGCCTCCCCCTCAAACCTCTGGAGCGCAAACTCAACACATTCATAGCCCTGTCCCTGGTCACCCTAAAGTTACGAAAGCTGCCGTTTTGGATATTATTACCCCGGACATCACGAGTGGCATTGTCGCAGCTGGCGCGGAGCTGATCATGCTTCTGAGTGATTGTATGCATAGCTTCCCCAATCTTGCGCAAAGCTACGAAATCCATATTTCCCACTCGAGAAGTTGGTATTTTTCTCCACTTCCTCTGGCTTCCACTGATGTTTGTTCTTTCTAGTCACCGAGCTCGCACTAAGCCGCATTCCAGAGGAATTACGAGCGCCGGTTATCGACATCATGAACCAGTCGAAATCTTCCGCTCCACAGAAGCGAGCAGCCTTGCTGAAGAAAGGACTCTTACGAAGCACTGCTGATGAAGTAGAAGTGCTTGCTGAAATTGACGAAGATATCGATGGGCTCCTGACGAAACTCGAGAAAATCTCGCCCTCTTTACTGACCGTTATGAAGCCGGCCGTGGAAGAGATGAAGCAGAGCATCCAGTTTGCCATGTCTGCAGGCTTCGCCGGTCCAATCTTCTTCCATCCTCTGATGTGTGGTGCGCACCATATGCATTTCAAGGATGGGTTCCGTCTGGAGGTCGTGAGACGGACGAGGCGACAGGACGTCCTCGCTGCTGCTGGTCGGTGAGTACTTCTTTTACAAGGTTCTAGGTAGCTAATCCGGCTGATGTAGATACGATAATCTGATCGCTCAATACTCCGCTACCAAATCGAAACCCGAACCCATCTGTGCTTTCGCTGTCCAGATAGCATTAGAAAAAATCACAGTTGCGCTGGCTGCATTCCAGAGCACCTCAGTGAAAGCCCTCGTCAAGGAACAGCGATCTTTTGGCTTTTGGAGTCAACGGAGATGCGATGTCTATATAATGTCGTATCAGCCTGGGTATCTACAGGACAGACTCGAAGTTGCGGCACTGCTGTGGCAGAACAACATTAGTGCTGATATCATGTACGATGCCACCTTGGTCGAGGCAGAGCACGAGAACCTTACGGATTTGTGCTCTCGTGAGGGAATCTTGTACGTCCATGAACCTTTGGAAATACAAATGACTCAGGGACTCCCCGCAGATTTGCAGTGTACCCGCGGCCACGAACTGCTCGCCGCGAACAAGCGGCGTTCAAGGTGAAGAGCATTCTGAAAAACACGGAGTATGAAGGTGAGGAGTATGATAACAATGTTATGCTTCTGTACGCGTTTATATTTCTAGTTTCCCGACAGGACCTTGTAGGGTGGCTGCATCAGCAGATCGCAGAACAGAAACGTATCGATTCGTCTACATCGGGAGCTTCCGGTTATCCCGATGTCTGGCAAGCTACACTCTCTAGTAAAGATAGCTCGGGCGGGAGCGATGTTCAGCTCGTTCTCCCAGTTGACACGAAGAAACAGCGGAAACACGTCAAGCAAATCCTATTCGATAAAGGTGAGCGGGCGAGCTGCAGAGTAGCACTCTAATTGATGGCGTACACAGCTTACGAACGAGGCGCGCATCTGAAGGCTGCCATACAAAATGGCCTACCCATGCTTGTGATCGATGTGCCCAGCACGGTCTTCGACAATCTAGTGCGAAGTTCCAACTGGATCAACGACGAGGATGCGTGGAAGGCAATCGTGGCATCTATGCCAGCTTTGCAAACAGCCTACGCGTATCAGGTGCGAGAAGCGGCTGCCAAAAGACAAGCTGAAGGACACCCATTCATTATACTGTATGCTACACGAGAGGAACGGATTCAAGTGCTCAGTTTGACCTAGGGCCGAATCTAGATTATCTGTATCTCCACTTACTCGATGATGGATGTAGTATTGTCATGGACTTTCCCCTCACTGACAGTCACCTGGGGACATCATCTTTTTGAATTCGAACAAATTTGCTGAGTGGTACTGGTGCACAGCTAGTCTGATCGATCGCCGAGTTAGTTACTTCTACATATTCATATTCTCTGCAAGTTGTACTGCGCCACGCTACCATCCGTCGCCCGTTGATTTGTTCGGACGTGCTCACAATTCGCGAACTCTAGCTGGCTCCAAACGTGTTGGCCCCACCAGCCTTAGACAAGAGATAACTGAATATTCGACGATACCGGTCGCATGTTATTCAGATACATGACCCGCAATGCTTTCAAAAGCTGAAGTCACTTTCCGCTAACGGAGACAGATGACGATCCCATTATAACATCAACGGGCACTAAAACCACCGCACCATAGTACATATTTCGTTTCCCATGTCGCTGTCTACCGTGCATGGATAACATACTCTGCCAGATTTTTGTTTCTCGTCATTGAGGTTCGTGCCCAATTTTCTGAAACGTGCGGCTTTCACTGATATGCATTATGGTCGGTCCCTCAGCACGTTATTCCTGCGATCAATCCTCTAAAGCGCTAGTTCACTCGTTCAACGCCGGTCCCATGGATTCAGATAGGACAGGCCATGACACCCCTGCCGAGAAAGGTGTGGCACCAGCGACGACATCTGGGTGGGCAAACGACGGCAGAGATGCGCTGATCCTGCTCTCGTCTCTCCTTTTGATACTGGCATCCATTGCGCTTCTTGTCCTCATTTTCGTTTTCCACGCACTCGAGTTCGGCCACGTACCTGAAGGGGTGCAGGCTCTGCAAAGGGCAATATCTGCCCTCTCACTAACCATAACATCTGCCGTTGTGATGCTGATTGGAAAACGATACATGTTTTCGAAGCTCTCAAGCACCGGTATACGGAGTCACAGGATTGCACTCTACAGCAACGCCACCATTGGCAACATCACTGGCCAGTTCTTGCGATTTCGCTTCGAGTCGCTGTCGCTCGGATTGCTGTTAGCCTGGATCATGGCTTTAGCAACTGGGGTGACAGTCAATAACGCTGTGAGGCTAGCACCTTTCGAAGGTGGATTATATCTTGGTTTGCCAGTCGGATCCCTTGACCCCACGAACCTCTTCGGCGACAATACATCCCTGGTTGGTCCCGCCTCGGCCATGGTGGACTACGTCGTATCATCACTGGTGTCTGGGGTGGACGGCGTAGTTGGCCTTATCAATATCACCAGTGCCCAAACCACGGGAGGAGAACCCATGGGAAGCATCTACTACCCACCCTTACCCGATTTCGCCCTCTATGGAACCTTTCAGACCCCCGCAGTTCTCAACGCTTTCCAGATCGCCGTGGACCAGCCGGCGTCCGTGCCATCCACTGCTCAGAAGCTCAATTGCACAGCGGCATATGGGAATTCGAGCCCTGACCTATGGTTCTCAGGCGCCGATACGCAATCGTTCTCCATCATTATCGGCATGAATAGCACGCAGAAGGCTTTTTATTACCAGTTCACCTCCACAGCAATCGTTATGGGCGGTACACTTTCTGCTCAACGGCAGTATACGGACTTTGCGTTGAATGGGACGACTTGGTCCCTTACCATGTCTGATACCCAATGGGCGTCACAGATTGTTGATGTGATCTGCAGCACCGTCACACCCAGCGCTGGGGACTATGGTGGCACATCACTCCTGGACTTCGCATACTGGATTAACGAGCGCGACATGTACCAAACCAACTATGGAAATTTATCAACAGAGATGGCTTGGACGACTGTCTTGGGCACAGTCGTTGGAGCTTACAGTGCGTCGAAGTTCCCGATGGCACCGTTGGACTATGTGGTGGATATCCATGTTACCAACTACAACGATATGCGACTTACTCCTTACTATGGAGTCTACGTGCTCATCGTTAATACTGTCATTTTGATTATCTTGCTGTTCGCTGCTTGGAGGCTCAATAAAGGTAGTGATCTAGGCACCGACTTCATGGACCCTACCCGCCTTTTGTTGGACTCGCTCACGAAGCCGGAACTCTTCAAAGCGTCTCTGGAAACGACCGTGGCTGCTCTCGGGGACCCGTATGTCGTGGTTACCGAGGAGAACCAGTTGTTGGTCAAGTTACACAAGTAACCATAGTGTTCCTATAGCCTGCATCTACTACTGCCAACCTGTACCTACTCCTCCTCGCCGCTTTACTTAGACAACCAAATTGCACTGTTTGGGTTCCGCACTAACACCGCAGGTGAGAAAGTCAATACTGTACCCGCTAGGGGTGCAGGTATACACCGGCCCGTGGATCCGACGGTGTGTTGCAGATACCGCGGTAAGGTACTAACACTTGGTCCAAGACAGTGGTCAGCAATAAACTACGCGTTTTCCTCCTCATTCTCAATGTCTATCTCTTGCCAGTTGCATTTCCGCCTTGTGACAACAGCGAAAAGGTCTTCCGTGAAGAGCGAGTTGCACCTACCCCAAGCACCAAGGCAAAGAAAGGCACGGATCGCAAATGGGGAGAGCCGGTTCCGGGTGAAGTGAAGGAGCTGCCGCCCTTGTAAGAAGACTCGTTCCACGGCCGTCGACGTTGCGGCGATGTGGTGAGTGACCAGATCTCAATTATAACACGGAACATTTAGAGCACCACGAGAGTCAGGGGTCGATGCATCATCCGAGTCTATATCCGAGCGTGTCAGGTCAATAATATTCGACTGTCACGGGCCCAGAACGTGAAGACTGGGAACACGACAGACGGGCTGCATTCAAGGGACGAATCAAAGCCTTCACCCCTCTGAAGATGGACCACGAGACAGATCCGGAGGACGTGCGAGAACGAGAGGACACTGCATCAGAGGGTTTTTTTGGGGGAAGTTTGAGTCTGATAATGGGCATCGTGAAGAGTGAAAAAACAGACCTATCCCAACACGATACCGCTGCTTTATCTCTCTGAGCCTCGCTGGCTGAAAGCAGCTCCGTGGACGTAGACTGACTTCGCTCGATACATTGAAGGAAAGGTGGTTATGTACTGGACTCTGCACCCTAATTCATTGTTTCTGTCCATGATTTACGCTTGTGGAGATTTGGAATAGTACAGATGAAGTGTGCTGAGGCGGCCTGACATTCATTGCACCGAGTCTGTTCGGAGGTTGCGGTGGTTACACTTGAAGCTTGAAGAATGAAGCTTGAAGCTTGAAGAATGGCTGTGTATAGAGGGTCCCCCATATGATCTCCAAATAGTGCTGAGGAGTTTCCCAGTAGAGCTCCGAGTCTCTAACCCGCAAGACACCTCAAACCCTTGGAGGTCGGTTTCACCGTCAATTTGGCTGTTGCAGTTACCTTACGCCCAACTCATGCTTATGTCGTGCAACGGGTCTTGGCTTCAAATTTCCGACGAACCAGTTGCGACCATGCTCGTTTTCAGAAAGCTCGCTAGATCTACGGATAATCAGGAGCACACAGGCAACCGCGCTCATGTTCTGCCATTTCATACGTCCACGTACTATTGAAAGGAGCAGGGGGCTTTGTGGAACGGAGCATCATGAGGTTTTCCCGGGGACAACCGATCCATCGTGGCAGCTTGGGCACGGGTGCATCACGACCATGGTCCGAAGGCAGCCATACTAAAGCACGACTCGCTTTAAGTTAGTTGTTCTTTGTAGAAAACATCCCTGTTTACTATGCGCTTCGCTCTCGCAATGGTCATCACTGCCCTGCCTTTCTTCGTCGCTGCGGCTCCTCAGCCTGCAAAACAGAGGGGCACAGCGATTCCACTCTCCAAGCGTTCATCGCTGGTCAATGCTGACAAGGGCATCAACTTTGAAGCGCTCAACTCCCATATTGCTTCAACGACGGTGTTCGTACCATCCGCTTGAGCTCCAAATTTTGCTTTGCGTTGACTTGAATATCCAGTAAGATTCTTCGTGGCTTTGATAACTTTGAGAAGAACACCGGTGCCTTGCATCCGTCTGCTGTGAAAGGGGCTTGGAAGCGTCATTCCGGCGGACTACCCTTAGATCCCCTGTCCGACCGCTACAACCGCTGGTTCGGAACTATTTCCGTCGGTACACCCCCCAGGTCCTTCGCCGGTGCGCTTGCGCTGACCTTGTAGCGAATGGTGCAGCTCACTCACTTTGACAGTTTTGTTTGACACCGGCTCGAGGCACGTAGTTCTCATCTGGTGCACGTATGAAGTGAACCTCTCACTGAACTTTATTACAGCGACCTTGTTTTGCCAGGTATCCAATGTGATGACACCTGTGATGGCCACGTCCTCTACGATCCCGAAGCATCTTTGACTTCCACCAACCTGGACGAGCCCTTTGACGTTCAGTTCGTGGGTGGTGACTCTGCTTTCGGTAACCAGTACACCGACAATGTCACCATTGTCGCACTCACGGTACATGTGATGGTCGTTACGACGACATTCGTTCTGACGTTTTTGAGCAGGCTACTCACCAAACCCTGGGTGTTGCAGCGCACTACTCTCATGGGTTCGAGATCAGGCAATTCCCCGCAGATGGTTTGCTGGGAATGGCTTTCCAAGTTATCTCTGTATACAATCAGAGCCCTTTCTTCTGGACTCTCGTTACTGAGGAACAGACAGACGAGCCTATGTTTGCATTCAGTTTCGCAGCCCCTGGGCCCGAGCTATACATCGGTGGTACCAACCCAGCTATGTACACTGGCGACTTCACTTGGACTCCGGTCACCCAACCGGTGAGTCGTCGAACCTAAAGTTGCCCCCACGGTTGTTGATACGGCATATCCAGGGTTTCTGGCAAGTTAACATAGACAGCGTAGTGGGCAACGGACAAAGCGTGCTAACCAATGTTGCCGCCGTCATTGACACCGGCAGCAGCTTCATCCAAGGTCTCCCCTCTGACGTGGCGGCCCTTTACGCAGCCGTTGGCGGTACTCCTTTCCCTGGCAGGCAGGGCTTTTACTCTTGTATGTTTCCAGCCTACCCTCTCCGATCCTTTATTCAACACCCTCGTACTAGTCCCTTGCAATGCTGTTCCCAGCGTCAGCTTCACCTTCGGCGGCACATCTTTCCCCATCCCCGCTGAGAATCTGAACCTGGGTTCCATTGGTGACCCATCTCAGTGCATTGGTGCCATCATTGCAGTGACCATTCGTGAGTCTCCGATCTGCTCTCGAGCTGTGATACTCGTGTGCTGATGACCACGAACATCAAGCAACTTGGACCGTCGGCACTATTTTCCTCGATAGCGTTTACAGTGCTTTTGATCTTGCCTATCTGCGTGTTGGGTTTGCTACGCTTTCCGCGGCGTAGCCTACCAGGTCCCTCGTCTATACTACGTTCTATGACATTCTCGCTTTATCCTGCCTTCGTATCTTACAGGCCCTAACTATTTCACCTGGGTTACCCTTGGTTTCACTCCTGATAGGAAATCTATAGAACCCGCAGTAGAAGTACCGTGTAAGGCTGGCGTTTCACAACTGAGTCATTCCTAGACACGATAGGTACAAGTCTATTCGAAAACTTTTGTCGCTACAACCAACAAAGGTTTACGCCAGTACTGTGGGTCGGATAGACTTCCATTTGAGGAACAATTGTAGCCCAACAACCTCACACAATAACCTTGATCAAGTAACAAGGGACGACTCGACATTGGATACCTCGCAACCATGTACACTATCTGTGCGTTGTGGGCTTCCTTCCATTGTATCCCCTCTGGCTTCATTGTCTGGGATGTCAAAAAGTATAAAAGCTGGTCAAGTATTCATTGTTGTCTCACCGAGTAGTGTCTTCCTTGCAGGTCCTCCTTTAGCTCTCTTCCTCAGACTCAACGCTTGCGGTGCTGGGTCACTCGCTGATAAACTATATTCTCGAGCAGGACCTCTCATTTTCACGTTCTCTCTCTCTCCGTTTAAAAAGTTACAATCATTAAAATGCTCACCGACATCTCAAAAGCCACTACCTTGTACCTCACGCCAGTCTTGATGCTGACGTCTTTGTTTCTCGTTCTGTTCGCGTATCTTGCACCGGCTGTCATGCTACATAGTCAAGTATCGCTCTTGACCGTTACGCCATCTTTAGCTCTGACGCAATCTGGATCAACCGCTGTGGATGGCCCCAGCATGTTTATAGGAATGTTGGGTGAGTGTGAATACTCGAGCGTCCTGCTCACGTCTAAAGTAACCCTAGGATCCTGCTCAAAGCCTAACAATGCAGCGGGATTGACTTGCACCTCGCCTTCCATCTCCCCTCACTACAGTCGGTATCTTTTAAATCATACCCCGAAGCCAACATGACTCACTAAATCGATGTGATAGATACATCTGTGTTTACTCCTAACACGCCGAGTTCGGTTTTGGCACCACCCCCGACCGTTGCACCGGCCTTCTTGGCAGTCTCGCTGGCCTTCTCGATCATCTTCTTCATCATGTTCACTGCCATCTCCTTCCGGCATTTGATGGGCAAAGCAGGAAATATCTGGGAGAAACCAATGATCCAGCGGGCTTCTGCATGGATCGGTATCTCTTCGTTCCTTGTTGGTATGTATTGCATTCACCTTTTTGGTTTCTAGTTTTGACAACCCGTGCCCCACAGGCCTGGCTTCGTTCCTTATCATTCGCATGTATTTCGGAAAGGCTGCCGATGATTTCAATCAAAGTATCCGAGGACAAGGAACTAACGGACCTCAGCTCATTGCCAATACGAGTAACGCATTTACGAGTGAGTACTCGCTTTCTCATGCCTTCAGTGGTTGCATGGGCGCTCACGGACTTCAGTGATTTGGGTTGGATACGCCTTCTTTGCTGTTCCAGTGGTTGTTTCACTGGCGAAGCTACACGTCCTTGCAACGAAATGAAAGGTTCTTCAATGCTTCTACACATAGAATCGCATACATTGTGTTTCTGCTGCATGACTTGGACCTTGCTGTATCCATAACTGCGTTGCGGCTGTATCTAGAATGATTGATTGATTTGATTTCTTTCTTCCTTGTGTCACATCTGATTCCATGCAGACGAAGGCGAATGTCGACTCCGGCGGCGTCATGTAAGGTGTTCTGCGGTCTACGAGCCATGACTGATCCGAATGAAATGACTGCCCCAACGAAACGATGCTAACGTGCGGTGAGATCATGGCACTGATTGAGCATTTGTTCTTCAAGATCATTGATTTTCTGCGGGACCAGCCATAAATTAAGCACGGAGCGATATCGTTCGAGGACGTTCAAGATTCAGACCGGGAACATTCCAAAGCCCCAGTTCACAAAGTTCGCCATCAAGCATATGTGGCATATATAGTGGCGGTGCGGTGGTCATTTGGATCAGAAAAAAACTTTTTGCTAAACAACAAATTGTCTATGCTTTTGTCCACTCATTTCACACCACCACAATGTCCGAGCAATCGCAACCAGTGCGCATGGCTCGCGAGCGTTCCAGACATGAACATCGTCACAGACGAAATGGTGAGGGCTACTTCTCCCAGTCTACTTTCTGAATATCTTAACTGACCTCCGGTCTTTCTCTCCTGGTTACCGCGCACCACGCATGTGATGGTAATCTCGGGGTGGCTTCCTACGTATAATATTATGTGTTACATGTCTTTAATACTCGACGGGTATGATGCGTGTAGCACGAGAGAGGGGGCATAGCAGGTCTCGCTCGCCCCAGAGAAGCACCCGACGTGAGAGGGAGGTAGATAGGTATAGGCGCCATGACCGAAAACGTTCTCGGTCCCCGAGTCCACACCATTCTCGCAAAGCCAACGACACCCTCAACGATGAGCGCAGAGAGGTCAAGGTCAGTCGCCATCCGATCACACACATCATACCAAATCGAAACCTAAAGAGCATGCATGTCATAGGAACGAGACGAGTCCCACCACTGTGGAGGGCTGGAGGAGCACAGCAGGGGCAGGAGCCGCAGCATCGTACGTCGCTTGAGGTTGACGGGTTTGACGGATTTTTGACCTCAGAAGATGCATGTATGACGGCTTCGTACACAGACCCCGAGAGACCGTCACCGTTCTCGTTCGTTGGGTTCGTCGTCCTCATGCATGTCAAAGGACTCTAGGCGCCCTGCGAAACGCAGCCGCCAAAGGGCAAGGTCACGTTCTCTCTCATATGAGAGACGCCACACTCGTCATCGTTCAAAGTCCCCTTCGCGTAGCTACAAAAGGGAGAGACGCAAGTCCAAGGACAAAGAACATGACAGGAAGAGGCGACACAAGGATAAAGAAAGGAAGAGAGATAAGGATGAGAAGCGTAGTGTCTTGACAGGCAAGAAGGTACCTATCATTTGACGAAGTCGTCTCCTTTCTTTAACTGCGCGTCCTCCCAGATTAAACTGAAGGTACACAAGGATTCGAAGGATCTAGAGATGGACGCAAATAGACAGGATCTTTTGCAATTTCTGAATTCTACGTACCCGTGACTAGACGCCATCTCTACAAGAGTCATTTAAAGCTATACGGGCATCCATCCATGCGCAGTTTATCCCTCTGTTACGACGCAACGAATCCGAGCTTTTTTTTTCCTACACAGAAACCTGTTGAGCGAGTGATTCTCACTGCTACTGTTGATCACCCCGACTTGGTCGAACGTTCAACACAGAACTCACTCATCATGCTCCGTCGTCGTGTGTTTCGCAAGCCTTTGCGTCACGGTGTAGGTTCTTCCGTACGATGAATTCACGCATGCTGGAACTTATGCTTCCCTTTCGCCGTAAATCGTTAGTCGCACGTTACACCCAAGTTGTTGAGGCCTAGGTTTCATGCAATCACTTGTAGTCCCGTATTGAGTCATGATATATGATACCTGAGCCGCCTCGTGCAGTAGATATGCATCGACTCAGATGGGGCTCCCTTTCCTTCCTTCGCCAATCGACTTAGAGTCAATAAGTAGCACTATCCCGTCCGCCATCTCCCTAGTAGTCACATCAATCAACCCAACATATCCATATCTAGCAAATCACCGTGACCG
The DNA here is from genome assembly GCA_014904945.1 of Gyrodon lividus. Classification (NCBI taxonomy): domain Eukaryota; kingdom Fungi; phylum Basidiomycota; class Agaricomycetes; order Boletales; family Gyrodontaceae; genus Gyrodon; species Gyrodon lividus. The sequence goes on from MU127467.1 coordinate 126,146, forward strand.
TGCTCTACGGATGATGGGTCTCATGCATCACACCAGACCCCATCGTTTCGACTGTACGTCGCAACCCAGATGCCCCCTTGCGTCGTGATCCTCGCGCGCAGACAGTATATCCACACCGAGGAACGCCCCAGATAATGGCCGATACGTTATTCAAAGCGAAGACCAACGCCCTCTTTCATCCCCCCGGATGCATCCAATAATTACTTGCTCCCATCCTGCCTCACAATGGGCAGAAGTTCCGACTCTCCACCTATGGGTCCCCCGAGTCGCCGAGTGAACACGATGGACCAGACAGAAAATCAAAGACCTAATTCAAGTTGATACGTGACAGCAAAAAAAAACTCCAAGGCCATGCTTTACGACAAAATTTGTCGTTCAAGTTTTCTGCGCTTCGCCTCTGTCTCCAGTTCTTCCACCGGCTCCGGGGTTTCCTCGCGCTTCAAGTCGATACGCCATATTGGCACGAGGTGTGTATCCTCCCCCAACACATCCTGTTCGCGACCCGAGCGGTGCGGGTAAAGCCAGTGCATCGATATAGCGAACACACCGGTGATACCAAGCGTGGTCAATGAGGCAGAGAATTATCAGGAAAATCAAACCAATAAGCTGCTTCTTGCTTGGGCGGCGGCACCTGCGTGTTGTCGACGACGTAGTAATGGATGTTCCTGTGCTGTAACTTCGCAGGCCATGAAGTTGGATGTCCCCTTGAAGATCGTGAGACCCCCACGATACCGGTTAGCATGAGAAACGTACTGTCTGATCATCATGGGTTCGATCAGAGACCATATGTTTGGCATATTCTAGGTTCGTAATCAACCCTCGGCCGCAATATCGCAATACATTTCCAGCGCTGATGTCGCCGTGAACCCAACTAGCGAGGTGAAGGTAAATTAGGTACAAAGAGGGAGGGAGAAACCTGCCACAGCGTCATCCAGGATTTGCAGGATGTCACCAAGGCTCATTAATTCGAAGATCGGTTGACTTTATTCTGCAAAGGTCACGCAAAAGTGCGATTTGTGGTGGACTTTTTTTCCCAGCAGACATGGACGATCTTGAGTTATGGCTTCACCATGAAGGAGCTGCAGGGTATCATCGATTGAAGACTCGAGTTCCCCTGTCATTCGATGCCTCGGCTCATGGTGGCGGTGGTTCGATACACGGTGGAAGGTCCTTACATTCCTCGGAAACTGATACCGTACTGAATGGTTGGGTCCCAGCCAAGTTGGTGGAAACCACCCGAGAGGGTGGAAACACTGAGCGAGAATCAGACGAAACGGAACGTGTATGAGCGTATCAATTGGAAGGTAAAAGAGATAAATGTACATGTGTAAACGGTCAGTGTTTTATAGTGATACGGAGGTCTGAGGCAAATAAGTATAAAGATCGCGGAGGGGTCCAATCAGCAGTGTCCCGTCGAGGGAGCCCAATGAGGAGGAGGATTGCAGTGGTGTTGGTATGGGCGATGACGTGCTGCAATCTGTGTTGGTATGCTTACAGTTGGTCACGTGTGGCAAAAGCCAGGGAACAAAATAGACAAATAACCGCATCGATGTCCTTGATGGACACGTTGTGAATGAATGCCATGAAACATGAGGAAGGTAGCAATACTGACTGATATAAAGTTGAACACCTCTGACACGATTGTGAGCGACCGGCAAGAAAACCAAATGCGCGCTTCGGTATTTTTCGGTAGTGATATGACAGGCGGAACAGCTACAGGGGTCACCTTGGCACATGATATGGTGAAGGCTCCAGATCTACTTATGGTCGTTCTGTGACCCGGGGGGGTAAGTCCAATGGAAGCCTGGAGATACCCGCAGGACTAACAACGTTCTTCCGTTTCCCTCGATGCTCTTCTTGTTGACCAAAACCAAGTAAATATGAATATCCGGGTGGGATCTATTATCTCGGGGCACAGCCAAGTTGCTGTGAACTAGGCGGGAGGTAGGAGATGTCAAATGGCGCGTTCATTCCTGTAATGATTGTTTGGGTCCATATACAGGCCATCACCCAGCTTCGGACGACGCAGAGGACAGGGTTAGAGAGGATCGAATGGCAAGTGATATAGATCTGGGGTGGTAGAGGTAGTAAAATAGCACGTTAAAAGTAGTCGAGGGACACAATATTGGGTACGGGTCGGGGACTGATCTAATCCGACATAATGAACCAGAAGTGGCGCTGCTGGGATTGGTATCGGTTACTGGGAAAGGAAAGAACATTTTATCATAAGTTGATGTCATCCCCCTGATCAAGTGAACACCTACAAACATTACTTGAATAGAATAATGTCATGTCCTCCCGAGTAAACGGCCAGGTTTTGTCAGTGCGTGGGTTTGAAGCCATGACTTCCACTGAAAGTCAGAGAGAGAGAGAGAGAGCTGCACATTCATTGTGTCGCCAGTGAAAGCTTACCGGTGTAGGCATTGGCAGACACCATCGATTCCGGATGCATCTCGTCTTGCAACATGCCGTTTGAGTAACTAACTCATCGCGAGATATTGTACCGCGGCACGTCTGTCCCTAGAATTAGAGCGAGATCTGTAATCACTTGAACCTAAAAATCGGGCTACGTCGGAAGGAGAGGGTGGTGGCGTGTATGCTTTTCCTCGCCATGGAATGAACTTTGTTGTCACGAGGTCACCGGTCATCGATTCATCCACCGAGGTCGTATTTATTCTTTTTTGTAGTAAGATTGTGAACATCGGTGCGGCGCTCAACGTTGAACCGCTGACCGCGGAACAGGCCCTCCGAAGAAGTACGCCGAAAGGAGGGGTCATGGTACCAGCTTCCCGAGCGTGATGATGCATTCGTGCGGAGATAAGGCTACATGATGAGATAGTGACGATGTGATCGAGGAAAGCTGAGATCCGGGTCTGCGTACGCAATGTGGGCCATGAAAGCAAAACGAAATGACGCAGTCGATCACAAACTATCAGTGTAAGAAAGTATGAGAAAGGGTGATAAGACAAATTGGGTGTCTGGGGAGATTAGGAGATCTTAATGGCGGCATGGATATAGATATGCATAGAAGTTTACCATATTAAATTGAAAAAAAAGGGGGCGGTGGGGACGTATTTCACTTCTCGGGTCCCGAACGAAGCCGTCACATGGTTTCTGTTATCGCAGTCATATCGCAGTCATCCCGATCCGTGCAGATATCAACGAAGATGCGCAGGCTAAGCGGGAACGAGTTTTCGGAAAAAGCAAGTGTAACCGCAGCCGCATCGATGCCCTTCAACGTCAACGTGGCAAGACTGGGGAAGGCGTGAAGGGCTGAACAGAGAGCTCGCAGCGGAACAGCGCCAATTCCAACAACATCGAGTGACTCTATCGAGCGTAAATGGTCCAGGAAATGACAAATGCTGTCGTTCTCTGCTCGGATGCCTCGCAGAGAAAGGGAACGCAAAAAAGATAGCGGGATGCGTGGTGAGTCCGTTTCGTTGCTGACGCTGATGTAATCGAATAGGCGAGAGCAGTCCTGACTTTGGGAAGGACAGAGACTAGAAACGACATCCTCAATGGAAAGGAGTTGAAGGTTGGGAACGCAAAACATCGACAAGAGGTCGATGGCATACTCCACGTCAGCAAATCCGAACTCTAATTCCCTCAGCTGCAGCAACTGGATGGTTTGCGGAACAGTTTTCGAATCAGGATTCAATTTAGGGCCCCATCCAAGGATGACGAGGCGTTCGAGTCCTGGGTTTGCACGCACGATAGCCATGAACTCCGGGAGAGTGGGCATCACTTGCTGAGCGTGGTACTTGAGCTCCAATTCTTTGAGCCCCCTCAAACCAGAGTTTTTCCAGTCAATGTGTACCCCCGAAAGTGACAATTGACGAAGACCACAGAGGCCAGCTCCTCCGCTAAACCAGGCAATAGGAAGGGCCAGACCAGCAGGGCGAAACGGCTCGCCCTTAGCAACAAAGTACTCATTGCATCTCGCAAGCCGCATATTTTGTAGGAGAGGTACTGATTTGACGCGCGCGGTATACGACAGAAATGTGAAGATCGGAGCCCACGTATCAGTGAGAAGCTCTATGCACTGCCAGCGCTGCGCCTGTGGGAGAAGAAGGCGCATGATATTCTCCATCGCTTTCCAGCCAAAGCTATGAGATGTTTCATCCCAGTTCCAGGATGGATCGCGAAAGTCCATGTGAATGTGGAGGGGACGATTGCGAGAGCGGAGTAACCAAGTCATCGTGCGAGTGAGTTGGTTGCTGGAGAGAGGCAGTGCGAGAAAAATCATTGTCCATAATGAAGTCGTTGAAAGCGAGATCTGTCTCCAGTGGCTACATACATGAGAGATCGCAATCGGTTGGATAATAGCGTCATGAATATCGTGTGGGGAGTATGATGCAAAAGTGAATATTTTCGACATGAGCTCGACGGGTACTGATTGTACGCCAGTGGGTGAGGAGCAACGCCTGATGTGAAAAGCAAGTTGCGGGCGTCGTTTTGTAGTCAAAGGAAACACGATGGCATGTTGCATTTCAAACCCTTGCAGCGACGGCATTGAAAGAGAGAAACCTGTCGTGTTGGTAAGTTGATAGTAGTCAGGGGTAAGGAGTCGTACTGCGGCCTACCTGGGACAAAAACCAAACGAAAAGGTAACACGAAAGCCTGGAGAAAGAGTCACTATATATCACAATTCGGCATCTTGGTGTGTGGCCCCAGAATAACCTGTCGAATTTGTCTTTCGAGGCGCCTCAAGTGCATCCTTATGGCAGTTTGAGCCCTGCTAAGAAGCCAGGATCACCTCGTGTACGACATGTGTCTCAACTTCTCACGTATACAGGTACCTGCATCACTGGGCGCCTATGTATTGCTGTGGGTCCGTAATTTAAGCCGTCATAGTGATTTGCTAGAGCGCATCACTGGAATGCGTAGCTGCTGTCCATTCGAGGCATAATGGTCCGCCTCGAGGCAGCGACGGGGGGTGCACCCGTCAACTGAACACCCGAATTACGCGCCCAACATAAAAACAACGAACCATTTCCACCATCCCAATAGTTGTCGAGAACGGGGAACCCTGGACAGTAAGGCATACATCAAGTCACCTGCGTGGTCAACCGAGGAAGTTCTCCTGATATGTTCTTACTTACGAATTCCCGCCTGGTGGGTTGACTTGAGAAGTTGTGTGTGTGACCAAACACCTATTACATCGCTAGACCTACAAGATGGCCAGCAGACAAGTCGGCGACTGATGATGATCGATAAGTAGCGACGGATAGAGCTCTCGCGAGGTGCGGGTCACAAATCCCACGTAATTGTCGGAGGCACGCAATCAATTTGCAGCCTGAGCCGATCACAGGTCTAAATTTTCGTATTCATGTCACTGTCGACGACAATTTTCAGAGTCAAAGCTCACTTGAAGTATCCTTTATTTCATTTTCGTTGGGGGGCAGAATTGCTGCCCTCTTCGTCAACAACTCTTTGACGAGGTGTCAGTGATGGCGATACACGCAAATCTGGAAGCCTTCAAGTTGGATTTGGATTTGGAGGCTGGCAGCTGGATCCGATAATTTAAAAGCGTACTACACGGTGCACTCTTAGTAGGCTAGCAACCGTACAGCACCTCTCACAACATGACCTGACGCAAACCTTTAGGACTTTTATAGCGCAGTCGGTGCCATCACATCACTAGACTCTAGCACCAAGCGTGAATGGGCCAATGTTGCAATTGGGGAGAAATGTGTCCATCTTGCTTCGAGCCTGCGTGGTGAAGGCTAGATCTTGCTGTACGATGTGCCTGACCGTATTGGCACGAGGCTCCCACAAACACGATGTACGGACGTCCAGAGTGTTTTTCCAGCACCGGACCTGACCCGACACACCGACTCGCTCAGTAATCAGGGGGGTTCCAATCAAATATTTGACGGATCAATAGCCTAATCTATGTCTCGCTGTCAATGTATTCCGGGAGCTGGACGATAGACTGATAGTCCTGATAAGTCTTTGACGCAACAACATGTACAGGGATTGTCGATCCTAACCGCCCCTGGCGAGAGAAACGACCGTTTTGCTCCTGGGCCTGCGCGGTCTGTTTGGTGAGTCCAGATCTTGCTATGAAACGTGCTTGACCATAGAATATGAAAGTCAGGTTGACGAGGTTCCCCTACAGTGCAAGCAGTTATGTGGGGACGTTGAAAGTGTTTTTCAGCACCTGACTCATCGACACATGGAACGACTCAGTTATCAGTGTCAGCCAAATCATTATGGTTTAGTTAAATATTTGACGGATCAATAGCCTAATCCACGCTTCGCTGTCAAATTATATTTTCGCGAGCCAAGCGACAGTCTCAGAGACTCCGATGCAACAAAATGTATCACTCTGAAAAAGCCTGCCCTTCCGTCTCGTGCTTGTTGAACTACTTGGATCCCTCACTCTGTTATTTACATATCCAAAGAGCCAGAGGCGATCGGGAGTAGGTTAGGATCCTGGTAACGCTGCTCAGCAGATATTGATTTTCGCATTCGCTTTCAGGGAGGCACCGCCTGCCTGGATATCTTCCCGATTCTCCATACCCTAGAACGATGGTCAACTGGAAAGACCCAGAAGTCGAAGCTCGTGTCGGCGGTATTCTAATAAATATGATTTTTCTCCAGCTGGGGCTTTATGGGTACGTGTTTGGGCTAAAAGACATACTACACTCTCGAATTCATCATCCATTAGATGGGAATATTTCCAGTCGTCCCAAGTGGAATACGCTCTGATTCGGTTTCGTCTGCCCTTCCGGTGGTCCCTGGTAAGCATGCATCATTCACTGCCTCGACTAAATTCAGACAAGATAACCCTCCGTGGAGCTACCTTACGTCGCCGGACGACTATGCTTCTTGACTACAGTGGTGGTGCTGTAAGTATTGAGACCAGGGAGATGGTGACCAACACATTTATTCATGCGTTCGCACTCTGAAGTGCCATTCTTACGAACCCAACATCGGGGCTTATCGACTGCACAGGTCTGTTCTACTACCTTATTTCTGATGTCACGCAGCTTATGCGTTCGTCCCAGCTGCAATCCGATTTACAACTGTGAGCTATCCGGGGTTTCGTCCGACGTTCCTGATGTATTCAAAGGTTGACATGTGCAGTTTACAGGGAACGCCGCTATCGGATGTGCTTCGACCAATCTCATGATTCGCACGTGAGCCTTGTATTTGCGAGATCCACTCGCCTCTTGACACAATCATAGATGGATAATATGGAGGGACTCGCGTTTAGTACTTTCTTTTTTGTTTCTGATCACTGCCGGGCATTGGACCATATTGGTGTTCGGTAGGCACGTTTGTGTTGTCCCCTTATCCCAGCTTACCTGTCTTTTCCACCAGGCCTAACTAGAATTATCGCTTTCATGACAGAGGAAGGTTGCAACGTCGTGTATGCGGATCCTACTACGACTGCAGTTATCTTTCTATACAGTACGTCGCACAAACCCTCTTCCGACGGCTGCTGATCCCGTCAAAGCCATGATCTACGATATGCTTGTGCTCATGTTCACCATTGTGGGACTGTCAAGAAAACCGTCGAGGTCCAATTTGTGGAAGCGCCTGCACCGGCAGGGCATCGCATATTTTGCGATCGCGTTTCTGGCGAATATCGTGCCGATGGTCAGAACCCTCGTGCCACAATTTTCACCAATTTTCTCTCTCATTACAATTGGCAGGTTGTTTGTTGGCTCGATCTCAATGGTGAGATTCATCCCCCTTCGACGAGTACCAGAAAATTCAGAGACATGCAACAAGCTGTCATGAACATCCTTTTTGCCATACCTGGTGAGTGCGCAAGCGACCACCTATTACGGCGTAGCTGATGGGATCATGCTAGCCACCTGCCTAAGGTATCACATAAGCTCTAAGCCTAGTCAGACAAACTGATGTTTTTATCTCAGCATAATTGCATCATCAAGGGCAGTCGTGTCCCTCCTTGATCCTCATCCCCTCCCCTCAAGGTACAGTATATCTCAGTAAATCCAGTGCATTCTTCATTACTCAAGTGCTCGTAGCGACGCCTCTCCTAATGACGATATCAAAGATGACGACATTGCACTCACTACACTAATCGCATTGCCAACGTGAGTGAGCCGCCTGATGCCTTGTACTCTCTGACCGTCTGTTGAACGACAGTACATCTATTGGACTACCTTCTTGATTCGACTTTACTTCCATGTGTAAGGCATCCTTTTCGTTTGTACATTCAAAGGATGTGACCATTTAATATGTCGTCCAGGCAACGACATTTAGCCGTCGGTTGTACTCGATCTGGTTCTACATCATTCTCGCCCCTCGCCCCTGTAATTGTACTCAAATGTGGTTCTGGCAGTTGTTCTTGTAGCTCGTAACCACCTTTATGAGCGTCCATGGCAATGACACGAGTTTCGATGCAAGATGCTTACTCCAGATTGGTTACCACGCAAAGTCTACATAATGTTACGTAAGTGTGTCAAAAGGAAGAAGCACGACCGAGATTTGCTACTCTACAGGTGAGTCTTGGAATATCTACAACTGAATTAGGACATACAGTGCGGTGGAATGAGTGAAATGGAAATGATACAAATGAAGGGTCCATGACTGGAGGTATGCACATCAGTAGGTTCATCAGTTCGAGCCGACAACGCGGACGGAGGCCACCCAAATGTTGTCTTCAGGATTCCAAAGCGAGGATAGCTTCATGCGATCGAACGTGATACCGTCATATCCCACTCTCCACTGCGGTTCCGTCGTCTGAAACACCCCATGATCGCAGGCCTGCGAAAAATCTTGAGCGCTAGACCGAATTAAAAATTAAAAAAAAGCGGGTGTGTGCTGACCGTGACAAACTCCTTAAACTCACTGGCGATGTAATGCGCCAGTTGTGCGCGGCTCATCAACCGGCCACCAACATAAATCGGGATGCTTCGAGCCCAGTCAAGGGTGGAATAGCCAGGCCACTGGGGGTAACCAACTCTCAGCAAATAAAATCACCAGGAAGCACTCGTAGATAAATAGCTCACCCTCAAGACAAATCGGATGTCGTGTCGTCCGCTATCCTCCATGAAGGCGAATACCGGCACCTCCGCGTCCCGCATGACGGAGCGCTCGCTACGGCTACCAACGATACAATCGGACATGGAGACGCTCGGACAAGACGTATTTCTGTGCTCCAGCTGAGCGAGTGTCAGTTCTGGCTCGAAAGGTATCAAATAGTCCGAGACGGGCCGACGGCCCATTCTAACACGCTCTACCCAATTGGCGCGGTCCCGAGGACCGTGGCTGGGCATTGGTACAAATACCTCCCCGTAAATCAGCCTCGTGCTAGTGGGCGCGGGCGTAGCTGACGGGAGAACAAGTTCCATGGTGGGCAAAACAGAGGTTGATAGAGATAGAGGTGATGCCACAGGTGGCACTGGGGTCGTCAACGGGGCCACGGAAGGGGGCGAGGGGTAATTGTAATTCACGGAAGGCGGGGGTGATGAAAGCTAAACATGAAGTAATTTATTAGACCTGCAGTCCAGACAGCAACCAACATGCGACTCACGTTCAGCTGAGTGGAACCCATAGCACCACACAGGGAGCTGAAGGAGCTATACTGTTCTTTCCTAATGACTTCGTGGACCCCTTCAGTATCATCATCAAGGTAATACCGATCAGAAAGGTCAGAGTGGTCGCGAGTCCTGCTAAACATGACGGTCACGGTGCTGGGCTACCCTAGAACCCGATTATTTAGGGATTATAAAGAATGCTCAAAGCGTGGTTCAAGGCAGCAAAGCGAGAGTTTGTGGTTGAGAAAACATACATCCGCCAAATCCACAAATCAAAGCGGGAACTATTAGTTTTGGAAACCTAGGAAAAACGTAAGTGGAATGACGCATGCAACATCCAACTGACCTTCATCCTGTACCACGTGAACTAATGTGATAAAACCAAGGAAGGTACTGGTAGAGATCCAATATTCGTCGAGAGAAGAGTGCTTGGGTACTCACCAGGTCACAACGTCATAAATATACGAGGAATCTTGGAGGCAGAATTCCAAGGTATCGCCAACGAGTGTATCGACAGGCGGGGTAAAAAAAAAAAACAATAAAAGTTCGTCAGATGAGATCCTTCTGTACATCTAGGTTGACACCCTGTCATGGATGCGCTTTGTTTGATGATGCGCATCGGACTTTCGTGGGAGGTCTATGCGCAACCAAAAACGTTCACGCTTTGGATTCATTGTCCAAGCATGCAAAGACAAGTTCTTTCATTGTGAGTCAAGTGCCAAAATGGCCGGGAGGGGAAAGATACCTTCGAAGGACGTGTTTTTGTCGTCGAGTAATGGCCAGAATGTGACAGGAGCCACCAATTAGTGTTAGGCTAACGAAACTCGCACCTCGAATCCAAGACATATGCCCCAGATTGTGAGTTTCGAAAAGATTCTCAGTTTTTAGTCACCTAGATCAACGCCCCGCAACGTCGGTCTGCATCGTCACTCATGAGGTATCTAATTTGATGAACTGAACAACGACTCGGAGTGTGCAAGTCGCGGGGCTTTTCAAAATGGAATCACCATGCATGGTGTGTGGCAACGTGTCGATCGCAAAGCCAGACAAAACTACAGAGTCATGCATAAGTATTATCATTCACGCACCGCGGATCTGGAAGGATGCGGATAACGCAGCGAAGCGAGCTGAAGAGAGACCGTCGCCAGGCTAGGCTCCGGTATCACTGTAAGACCGATCTAAGAAGTCTAAGAGAAAGCTTTGAGCACGCCACGATATAGGATATATGATAAGTACGAAGCACCGGAGTAGTAGACTGACTGTAGTAAAACTTTCCAGGTACCCGTGCGCGTGAACGACGGAAATGTGAACCTCGAAGTTTTGGTGTTTCATCGGCCCTCATCAATTACTGAGCCCAGAAAGGCAGGTCTGTACGTTACTCCTGCCAGTGTCTGTTCATTTATCAAGGCAGTGGGCACACATAAGTAGCCCTTGGTTTGTTTCTTTTCCACTTACTACCGCCTGCTTGGCTCGCCACCATTCTTTGAACTGTCCCTCCCTTCCAATGCATCCGTCCCTTTTCCTGGCTCTTGCCATCCCTCTCATTGCAGCTATCAGAGCCAATGCTGAATCGCACGTTATCAAGTTTATCAACCAGTGAGTAATATAATATTTTTATCGACCGTGCTTTTGTCAGAGATCTTATTGCCTCAACTATTAGGTGTGGTTATGGATCGGTAAGTTGGTGGATTTTCTCCCCTGAGACAATCTCATGCTCCTCCTCAGCCTGCGCTCATGTTCGATGGAAAAAATATTCTGACGGGCGATGAGTACACAAGCAGTGGTCCGTTCTCTGGCATCGCGTAAGTGAAGTGGAGTTAGAAGCCAAGTTGATAGCAGGTCGTTCCTGACGCGTGACGCCCCCTCTTCCAGGTACTTGCAGACTGGTGAGCTAATATGCGCTTGTGGCGGAAGAATCATCACTTAGGTCAATCAGGTTACTGCAACACCAATGGTGAAAACTGCACTCTTATGGAAATGACGCTCATAAACCCAACCTGCGCGGGATGTGGTTCTAGTGCTGACATTTCCTTGATACCCCCGTAAGATAGATATTCCCATGCGAACCTAGCCGAGTTGTTGACTGTACCTTCTTTTTACCACAGGCACGCCTACAGTGTCGAAACCTCCTTTGCGTCAGTGTCACAGTAAAATCTTTGATTAATCCGTGCTCATCTTCCCAACAGATACTATAATGGTTGCGACGGTGCGGGCCAAACGTGTACGTGTACGCCTCCCTTTCGTGCGCAGCTTAGTCCCAACGCCCTTTAGGCTCCGATCCTAACTGCTCCGACGCTGCATTTTTTGCTCCCAACGACAATTTCGTTCAAGTTGAATGTCAGAACGACAACGTAAGCCAGAGTCCCTGGTATCAAGTGAACACGATTCTAACATTTTCATCGGCTATTTGCTAGGTTAATCTGCTAGTGTCGTTCTGTGCAGGTGCCTCGCAATTTGTTTTGGGTAATAACTCTTCGTCGACTCCAGCTGGTGCTGGTTCGACGTCGGGTAATCCTGTACCCTCTTCCCCAGTGCCTGGTGCACCCACCTTACCCTCCCCATCAGTGCCTGCTGCACCGAGTTCCGCTGCTCTCCCAACGCCGAGTGCTCCGAAGTCATCGTTGCCCACACCCCCCGCAACGCCCACAGCTCCGGTGCTAGCTCCAGTACTACCTTCCGCTCCAGCACCGTCCACCACATCAGCCCAGCACTGTCGTGTCCGCCCCAGCGATGCTAACTCCCTTCATAAACGGCCCACTGCGCTTCCGGCAAGAGCCCACCGCCGTCGCGCCCGCCGCTCCACCGAGCACTGAGCATTGATCTGCTCGTCCCCTCCTTCCTAACGGTTATGGATAACTGTTAACGAGGTTTTATGGTTTGTATCACTTTTTAGAGTTCATCGCTGGGGTCTCTGTGGTAGATATTACTCCTTAGATGGTGGAGCATGCTCACCGCTGTTACCTGGTGCATTATGCATTATGCATTATGTCTTGCCCACGTGCTGTTCCGTTATTTACTCATCGTGTGTGTACAGCCACCACAGACCTCTGGCAGGCTGTTTTGTACACCAAGAGTTCTCCGAGTCTTTGTCGAAATGGCACTTGTTTTCCCTAGCGGCGAGCGTGCGGCTCCTTGGTCGGTGACTTTGAGGAGAAGGTGAAAATGCATCAGTTACATTGGGGATTTCGGCAGGCATTTCGGACGAGAGCTTTGATAAGACACTCCGCAACAAACTACTCCGGAGCTACTAGGCCTGCTGCCACCTTACTCGACATACACTCTGCCCTCATAACTTCGCAACACCACCTTCGCCTTCACTTGTTTCTCATCCGTCTGGTAGTTCCCAAGAATCAGACGATACCCTTCCACCTCTCCCAAGTCGCCAAGGTCAACGCCGACCTCTTCCTCAGAAAAGTTCAATAGCACCAACGCCCGAGAGTTGCCCAAAACCCGGGAATACGCAAACACCTGTTGATGCTCAGGAACCACCAGCTCGAAATTTCCGTAGACCTGTTTGTGCCCGCGGTCATCAACCGACCGGCGCATCGACGATTCCCCCCCGGAGTTAAGATATGAACACCTCGTCAGCGCTCATTACGACACACCCCCCCCACACACACACGCGCGCAGAGACGAAAGTGGGCTTCATTTCAAGACAGCTTGACTTACCAAGACATCATGCCGTTTACGCACCCCAATCGCGCGTTTCCAGAAGGCGTGCACGCTGTCTTCGTCTCCGATCTGCATAGCTGCATTCCACTCAGGATAGTCATCATTGGCGCGCATCCAGGGGATTCCCTTGGTAAAACCTCCATTGGGAGAAGAGTCCCACTAAGATGGATCATGTGTGAAAGTGAGCGAGAGAGCCAAGGCAGCGGTGCCGTCGAGGCAATGATCGATAGATGTAGGATAAGTACTGTACTTGCCTGCATAGGCGTCCGCGCGTGATCACGGGCTTTGTGCTGGAAGTTGTCCAGCAGGTCAGACATGTCGACATCCTCCTTGCCTTCTGCCTTCTGCCGCTGCTCCTTGATTCTACGGATGATGTGAGTAAAGGGAAGTGGGACGTTGCTTGGGGATGATTCCTGGACAGGTGACTGACAGATTCCAGTAGTTTTGCGACGCGACGTCCTTGTATTCTTCGATTCCCCAGCTTCGAGGGAAGTTCTTGAGGCCAAGTTCTTGACCTTGGTAGACGTACAGCGTCCCTGTCTGTGTCACCTCGAGGATTGAAATCATCTTCGCGGAGATCGCCCGCCATTCCTTTGAGTCATTCCCGAAGCGAGAGACCGAGCGTGAATGGTCGTGGTTTTCAATGAAAACCCTACGGTCCACATATCCAATACAGGACAGAGCACAGAACACAGCCCCACCGTCAGTGTCATTGTAGATTCATCATGACCGGTAGGAAGATCACACCAGCTCCACTCAACACGCAAGAATGCTCAACGCTGCGTTGCCTCGCAGGGACCTCGCTTATAAGTCACCTTCGAAGCTCGGTAGAGGGTGGACGAGCAAACTAAACGTGCAAAGGATGCCCGACAACGATTGGATGGCAAGGCTGGAGCTGGGGAACGCACAAGGATGGCAAGCAAGACACTCACGCATTCCAGAAACCCTCCTCTCGCTTGTATTGCTGCCACCGCCTTACCACATCTTTGAGCTCCGCCAGCTTCCATGCTTTCTTCACGAGGGGAGAGTAGTCCGGCGAATCGAGGTCCATTAGCTCAAAGTGGAACACCATGTTGAGCTCCTTGTTCTGTGGGAGTACATACGCCGCGAGCTCGGAAGCGTCATGCGTGAATGGTGTCTCGCCAACGGTGATGAGGTCGTGGTCTGCGGAGCGCGTGGATGTACAGGTTGGCGCAAGTGAACGGAGGAGATAAGATCAGATAAACGTACGTGACAGTACTTCTATATGCATCTGTTTCATATATTCGTGCACACGCGGGCTTCCAGGCAGTAGTTAGAAGGCTGCGAAGTAGTCATCTCGGATCCCGAGCTTAGGGTGTCTTACCCGTTAGCGAAATACATGCTCGCAGGCTGGTAATACTGGCTATTATCCACAACGGGTGCGTCAGGGAGGCCTTGCGTCTTTGAGATGATGTTGATCACGTCCATCTACATGCACAGAAGGTGATCTCGCTTCCTACTCTGTTCTGTGTGATAAGTGGAGACGCACTTACTCGGAAGCCATCACACCCCCTCTTGATCCAGAATCGCATAACGTCCCAGACCGCATCACGTACGACAGGGTTGTCCCAGTTCAGATCAGGCTGTTTACTTACATACAGGTGGAGATAGTATTCCCCTGTTTTCTCGTCGTATTCCCATGCCGAACCTGCAAGATATAATGTCAGTGGGCGTCTATTTCTCAAGCAAGTACCTTATACAGCAAACACCACTTACCCTGAAACACAGACTTCCAGTTATTCGGCGGCAGTCGTTTACCATTAACGTGTTTCGGGGGCCGCCAGATGTACCAGTCACGTTTTGGATCGTCTTTGGACGACTTGGATTGGAGGAACCATTCGTGCTATATCAGATGCCGTGCGATAATCAGTTCGCCATAAATTCTCAATACAAAAAGTCAGCGCCCATAAATCACCTCATCGGAGGTATGGTTGACAACGAGGTCCATCCTGTGCGAAAGGAACACGATCAGGGTGCACGGAACAATGATCCATTCTCATAGATCTTGATGTGACGGCAAGACAAGGGCTCACGTACATGAGTTTCATTCCACGTTCGTGAACACCCTTCAGTAGATTGTCCCAATCATCCAAAGTCCCATATTGCGGATCGATAGCGCGATAGTCCGAACTACGTGGCAAGTATCGCACCGTTCCGGAAAGACCAAAATTTTTTAATGCGGGTTACGATGACCAACACGCCGAGCAAGGGAGCAAATGGCGGCACGCACATGTCATATCCCATATCGGCTTGCGGCGAGCGATAGATGGGTGAAAGCCAGAGAACATCAACACCGAGGTCTTTCAAGTAGTCGAGCTTTTCACGAATACCATTGAGATCACCGATACCATCACCGTTAGAATCGAAGAATGAGACTGGGTATATCTGGTAGACGACGGCCGATTTCCACCACCCACGGGGGTAGGGTGGGTCTGAACTAGCCATGTTGTTTCTGCTTGTGGGTTAAAATCCTAAGGCTGTGGGGGTATAGGGAAACGTAGAAAGGGAATGTGAGCCCTCGAGGCAGAGTTTATGTATAGCTGAGACCTGAATAGACTGGGGGGTGATTTAATGATCGTTCGATAGGGCTGCCAGGTAATCAAGGTCCGGTATGCCGGACGAGCAGGTGACTTTAGGGTCGTAATGGACAGAGTTAGACTCAGAGGTCGAGAGGTCAATTGGGAGCCAGACTGACGGTCCATTCGCGCGAAAGAGACTATCGCCGACCTAGACTCGAAAGTTGTGGGATTGAATATGTGACATGAAGCAACTTTGATGGAAGAATACCCTGCGAGAAGTAAAAACATTGACAATGGCGATGGGCTATGCCAGCTCAGCGCAAAAAAGGTTCACGTAGCCGCTTAAACTCCACCTCTACCTGGTACAGTTCAACCCTCGGGGGAGATGTTACCCCGACCCCAGTCTCGGCTTGGCTGAGCATCCCAAGGGTTGATGCACTATTCAAATTGTATGTGCAATTATTATTGCAGATATGTGCGGTATTGGACAACCAGGCGCTGTGACCAGCAATACACGTTGCGACGCAGGTAACTGACTGACCAAACCAACGTGACCGTGAAATGGTGTAAGGAGGTCTAGAGATGAACATCTCGCAAAGATCAATTCATTGCAGGAATGTGCAGGAACCCGTTAATGTGCTTTGGGACGAATCGAATGAAGATGCGGCGATAATGAACAGGCTGGACTAGACAATAAGCGCAGGGCGATGTTGCTTTCTTGCAGTGTGGCAGTGTCACCTTCATACAGGACGGCTTGCCTTGCTTCTGCCACGCCCGAGGGAGTCCACAAAATTAACCACATGAATTACAACTTCACATGGCTGGTCAAGAAGGAAACAGAAGACTACTTAAACCTCATCAATTTCGGGGTCGACAGAATCCTTCACCCCGCAATCCAACCTCAACACCAGAATATCAGTTCTACCACAACCACCACCACCACTACCATCACTACCATCACTAGTATCATGACTCAACTAGAGATCCCAACTATTACCATCAAACACTGCGAAACCCTCCACCGTCGCTCTTCCCTTCCTCCAATCTGTACCGATTGCCCTCGTCCTATTCCCAACTCATATTGGGCTACACCGCAACTCCTCGCTTGCGAGTACCCTTGGTCACCGTACGAGATCTCAGGTCAGAAGCTTGACAAGCTTCTTGCTTCCGGAGTCCGCACATTCATCGATCTCACGGAGTGCGGGGAACTTACCCCATATTCCCCTCATCTTCCTTCCTTAGTCAGTGCGCAAGGCATTGACATGTCGGAGATCGAGTACCACCAATTCCCTATTCAGGACCGGTCTCTCCCCGAGTCAAAGCAGTTCATGTTCCAGATACTCGACGTCCTTCGAGACAACGAGAAACGGGGCCGCATCAGTGCAGTTCACTGCCGTGGTGGCATCGGCAGGACTGGTATGGTCATCGGCTGCTGGCTTGTCGAGTCAGAGACTGCAAAGAGTGGCGAAGACGCCCTCGGCATGATCGCAAGCCTCTGGAAGACAGTCGAGAAGTGCAAACGCTACCCTCACAGCCCAGAGACCGGTCCACAGTTCGAATTCGTGAAGAACTTCGAACCTGCCCGGCCCATCACCGCATAAACTGGCCAACCTGTCCAGGTATTCATCATTTTCGATGCTTCTACAGTAAGTGGTTTCGCCACCTCTGAACGCGACGACTGCTCACGAGTCCTACAAGGCATCCGCGCCCTTGGCAGCATTGCCCAATCATGACACACACAGATCGATGCAAAACAATGTACAAATTGCATCGTTATCTGCGTACTCTACTCTCACATGCGGTTCTTCATTTCCTGGGACACAGGTTGAATATTATGTATCACTATTATTCCAGGATTAATTGTCAGAACTATGATTAGTGCCATGTGCCTCCATATTGACGTACACATACCTTCTCTGTAATGATACCCGTGGAATTAGCACAAGATCTGTTTCGAGTCCGAGTCGTGTCACGGAACGGTGCAGTCGATTGGTTTGGTTTCGCTGGCAGATGATGGCGTTCGCCTCAGAAACTGATGCTGCTTCCCTGTCATCATAATATTGATATCACTGTACAGCTCAACTAGCAGCCATCACCACCATGTCTCACTGAGGCATTTGGACCTTGAATACACCGTTACCCGTTCCCTCGCCTCCATTTCTAGTCTTATACCAATAAACCGTCGTCGCTCTCATGGTATACGAGCTACGTGAACAGCCTTGGTTTGGGCTGTATGTGACGTATCAAATTTTTACCACCGTGCTTTTCAGGCTTCCCTACTGGTTGGTAGTTTCTTATCCGCAGTCATGGCGTCCCAGGTCGTCCTGGACCGTCAAGCGTTCAGTCCTAGTCAGGCTCTTTCGGCACCTATTCCGAGTGACTCAAAAGTGCGCTTGACTCGAATTCCTCCTCAGGTTGCAGCCAGCTCATCTCGGATATTACACTACAGTACTGGTCCATTGACCACCTTTCCGACACATCATGCTATTACGCCCGGACTAGGCGTCAAGGGCGTTTGGGTAGACGCAGCACCGCACCTCATCGCTGGAGAAATCATGGTTCTGGCAACAGCAGCAGGCGTTCAGTGTGCGCGAGTTCCTGGTTACTGGATCGACAGAGATGAAGCACTTCCGGCTGGGGCACCACCACAACCAGGTGACAAGGTCCTCTACCGACTTCATGGGGGATCCTACATTCAGCTCTCTGCTCACCCACGGGATCCCACTGCCAACATCGCTCGTGGCATACTCAAAAATTGCCCATGCGTCACACGGACGTTTGCCATCGAATATAGACTGTCGACTGCGCAGCCATACAAGCCGTCCAACCCCTTCCCTGCTGCCCTGGTAGATGCAATGGCAGGGTACAACTACCTCGTTAACACGCTCGGCTTCCACCCAGCGGACATCATCGTCCAAGGAGACTCAGCGGGAGGTAATCTCGCTCTGGCATTGATACGGTATCTACGAGACTACCAAGACTTTCATCTCGATCTCCGCCTCCCACCTCTTCCCGGGGGCCTTCTTCTTCTTTCCCCATGGGCTGACCTCGGCGCCTCCCATGAAGGCCCTAACACCTCCCTCGCGAACCACTATTCCTCCGACTACAGTGGCTCCCGTGGTTATAAACGCGTTTCCTATGCCAAACGAGCGTTTCTTGGGCCGTTTGGGCTGGGCTTCGCAGAGCGAAATGTTTATATCTCCCCCGCATCACTTAATGCGTGCATCGGGGCCCGTTTCAGGGGATTTCCAAGAACGTTGGTGTGCTCAGGCGGCGCTGAGCCGTTGCTGGATTCGATCAGGTCGTTATGGTGGAAGATGGAGAGGGACATGGGAAAAGGAGAGGGACCGGGCCAGGTCGCGTATCATGAAGCAAGAGACTCACTACACGACCATCTCATATTTCCATGGCACGAGCCTGAGGTCGAAGAGACGCTACAGAGGATCGCAGAGTGGATCGAGAGAGGAGGGTAGCTATTTATTATGAGTTCTTTGTCTTACCTCTTACATCTTGCTACACAGAGACTGACTTGCAGTGTTCGTGGGGTAGTCAATCTCGTCCTGGCATCACTCCGCGATAGCTGTAATTGATGTTCATGAATCGCTTCTCATAGCATAGCTTCGATCGCGGGGTATCAGACTTGCTATGCGTGGGCCTGGCTGAGAGATGGCGTTTGGTGCTTGATGGTGCTTACCTCACTTCGCGTGGACATAAGCCGAAGTGCAATGATGCACATTGCAGCATTGACCACTGGCATATTCGCTTCATTCTGCAATTTCCGCACAGGCAGTTCAAAACAATGAATAAGACATGTTTTCTGTGAGTTGCAGATACATTTCATCCAACTCTGACTTTTTTTTTTTGTTGGAATGCGCCTTCAACGATGCGTGCTTCTAGACCTGTCATCGTGATTGTCGACTGGGCAGTGGGTCGAACAACGATCTCGCACCCTGCTCACCGTTCGATGGCATGCCATTGCGTCTCACTGGACTTCAAGCGAGACCTTACCTTATTCGGCGCACACGGAGGCGGCGTGTTCCCAAGGCTGTTCAAGTTCAACGCCACTGGAATTAGCACTAGTCCCGTTTGCTGCATGCAACGCGTTTGCCTCATTCCTCAATAGCCGTAAGTAGGGTCCGCTTCCCAGTCCACCATGCTCGAGGACGCACGGACGCTCCCCCCAAAACGAGTGCCATCTCCTTCTTCAGAGACGCCGTATTGCTCGTTTTTCTCTCGTCTCTTCGTTCACAAGACCCCCTGTTTTTGTCGTCTCGAGTGATTCCTGAACCATACACGTCGGGACTCGATACATATCCGCATATTATAATGGGTCTCATCGCATCAGCGATGTCTGGGTGCATTCGGTGCTGGGAAGCAGGAGACACTCACGTTGTCGTGTCAGGGGGAGGCACTTCGCACAAGGTTAACCACCAGCATGCATCGCAGTACGTGTACATGGGCCAACTTTCTACCTTGTCCGAGAAGAAGCTGAACAGTCAGCTGCCCAGAAGCTTACCACGCAGAAAACAGAACAAGATTTCGTTCTACGAAAAGGGAAAACCATACTACGAATTCACGAATTTCTCGCCCCACGACGTGACGTACGAGGGAAAACGATACCCCACGAGCGAGCATCTGTTTCAGGCTTTCAAGGTTTGGATCTCCACCTCAGCTTGATTTTTTTTTTTTTTTTTGAGCTGCCACCCGCGAAGCTGATTGTGATTCGGATACGCAAAGTTTATGGATGCCCATCCTCACATCGCAGAACGCATCCGGACGTGTGGCGAAAAACCGATGCAGGCCTTTGATGAAGCACACAAGTACCAAAGCACAGCGAGATCAGATTGGGCCCAGGTTCACGTCGAAAAGGTGTGTCGTCGAACCTTGTTGCAAAACAAAACCCACTCCCTTGAGTAACGTTTTTTTTCTTTCTCTTTCACATCACGTAGATGGGAATAGCACTCGAGCTCAAATTCACTCAGCACGAGGACTTGAAGGAGTTGCTCCTGGATACAGGAGATGCTGAGCTAGTTGAGGTGGGTTGACCTTGGTTAGACCGTGTCCAAGTTACAATGCGGGCTAAGGCCACGCCATTAAACCTCAGGATTCTCCACGGGACTGGTTTTGGGGTATCGGGGCTGATGGCTCGGGAAGGAACGAGCTGGGAAAAGCACTCATGCGGCTTCGCCGTGAACTACGTGAGTGACTGTCCTTGGAGATCTGGAACATTCTTTGAAACTTAAACTTGTCTTCGTCTGTGTGCACTGGCTATGGCAGGTCACGGGGATCTCAGTAATCACCCCCATGGCAGGAGCAGTGCACCTCAAGGCCACGCTTCCGGCATTTCACGTGGTGTATGCGAGGTGGGTGTGGAAACCCTACATGTCCTACGAGGCCTTCAGTTGATGCCCGGTGACCCAGTTCTGTCGAACCAAACCGAAACACCAAAACTCGGAGTATTGTAGCCGAACGTGCGCGGACAAAGCTGCTGCGATGTGTAAGGTACGCACGACGTTTGATCATAGACCCTTGCATGATCATATTCTGCAACGCCTCGACACTCACTGTTTGCTAGTACTGTCGAAGTAAACCGAAGACAGGGAGGTACGACTACTGCTCGAAGGTATGTGCGGATAAGGCGCATGGCAGGTGACGGCGAACACATCACGTGCAGCTGCACATCATGTACCTGCACATCACATCTACGACTTCAGAATCTATTGAGAAATTTGCTCTGGGTGAAATAAATATGTGGTTTTATCGCCTTCTGCATCGAGGGTTTTACATGTCTACTGATAAGTACGGTGCTACAGGCGTTGCACTGAGTCATAGATGAGAGTGCAGGCTACTAGACAAGTCAATAGATACCAGACTACGATATGATCGATCTGAAGGCTCACCTTGATGAGGTTTGTGGACCTGGTAGAGGTGCGTACTAGGGCCTCGAGCCTCGCTGGTTTCACTTTCTCATGGATGTCTGGTTTTCTAGGTGGTGTCGCCGAGACGTGGAACGCAACGGCGGCAACGAGGGTGAATGGTAAACGGATGAGGCTCATGGATGACAAGTTTTTTGAGTTGGCTCGTACTTGCAGGTGTGACAGTACATAATCAGGGACATCGTTGTGGAGGGGGCGACTGAATCGACATTGGATGCTAATGTAATTTAAATGTATGTATTGGTTTAGAAGCAGGGGAACTGAATTGTTTTGTTTCTCATGACCGCCCTTTGGAATGGCCGGAATGGCCGGAATGGCCGGAATGGCCGACCTTGCCGATTCGTCACCTTACTTATTTAAACGTCACTCTAAATGCCCGATCGGATCTCGACGCCTTCTTTCATTTTACCCCGCCATGGTTGTACTCGCCCGTCCCATCCAGCGAGCACTCTTCCGTGGCCCTTTCCTCCGCTCACATTTCCATGTTAACCATTCCAGACTTGCCACGAGAAAAGTAGTGCATACTTTCAACCTCGCTGATATTGGTGAAGGAATTACAGAGTGTGAGGTTATCAGATGGTAAGTCGGGTTAGACATGTTCCGGCCGGCACTCTCCCTCTCCCTCCCTTGTTCGTTGGCGACCAGTTGGAGAATTTTAATTTTCTGAAGAAGATGGTATGATAGGTCCGTCAAAGAGAAATCTCCGGTACAGTCCTTCGATGCCCTATGCGAGGTCCAAAGTGACAAGGCAAGCGTTGAAATCACGTCCCCTTTCGATGGCGTCGTGCAGCAGCTCCTCGTTCAAGAAGGAGAGGTTGCTAAAGTTGGAGCGGGCCTTTGCCTCATCGAAGTAGAACAGGAAGATATTCATGATCAGCATTCTTCATCGCCCCTCGATGAATCAAAGACATCCGTCGAACCTCCAGCCCAGAGACAGGCGCAAGGTCCTTCCGTCACCCTGGAACACATCATACCCAGATCTGGAGTCTCACGTGAAGAAGCACTCCCCCCTCGCAAGAAACATCCACTTGATCCGACTAACGACACAACTTCTACCTTGCCACATTCAGACAATTCGCTTGCTACACCCTCCGTTCGTCATTTCGCGCGGCAGCATGGTGTCGATATCGCAATGATTGCACCAGGAAGTGGTCGTGATGCGCGTGTGGAGAAAAAAGATGTAGAGGCATTCATTGCGCGAGGCTGCTTGCACGACGAGCCACCATCTGTTTTTGTCCAGGCCGAAGAGAAAGATGCTATAGTCGAGTTGGGCAGCACGCGATATGGGATGTGGAAGGCAATGACGCAGGTGCATATCTTGGTCGTGTTGTGTCTACCCCTCACTAAACCACTTCGCTTCTTCAGAGCCTTGAGATACCCCGATTTGGGTACGTCCTCTCGAGTGTTCACGCCCTGGCACCTGACTGATATACCCTTTTGTTCCTCTGCCATCTCTCAGATACTCTACTTCGCTTGATCTTACCCGCTTCAGTGCTTTGCTTCCCATGCTCAACACCCATATCCCGGCTCACTACTTACCTTCATCTTCATCCCCGGCTCGTTCACGGGTATCTCAGATGGTCAATCCATCCGCACTTTACCCTGCCCCGGATCCTCCATCTGTTCCTGAGAGCGGTAAATTTGCGAAGATGACATACCTCCCATTCCTTCTAAAAGCGCTCGCGAACGCAATGATGGAGTGGCCACTCCTCCGGGCTTCCATCGCTCCAACTCCAGCCGCAAGTCCCAACGCCAAACCGACGTTGATCGTGCGACCAAGCGCGGATCTCACCCTCGCTCTGTCTACTCCAACCGGCCTCTATACCCCAACAATCACCTCTGCGCAATCGCTGTCGATCCACAGCCTTGCGTCTCGCGTCACCCACCTTGCGCATCTAGGTCGTCAAGTTCCTTGTGCGCTCACTCCGAAAGAGATGCCTAGGCGCGGTGGTACAATTAGCGTGTCAAATGTGGGTGCGATCGGTAAAGGCGAAGGTGCCAGCCCGGTCTTAGTTCCAGGGGGTGGGGTCGCCATCGTGGCGATTGGCAGGGCAAATTGGGTGTGGGACGTCAGCGACGAGTTCTATCGTCCTAGTGCAACTCGCAATAGCGTTCCTGGTGAAAGAAGATTGAAGGTCGACGTGAGCTGGAGCGCTGATCATCGTGTCGTCGAAGGCGCTGAACTCGCCGCGTTCGTGGAGACGTGGCGGGGATGGGTGGAGAACCCGGAGAGGCTTATCGCGGAAGCTGTATGAAGCTGCATTTAACATAAACTGTAAAGTGTCTAGTTTTGGGTGCGATGACTCCCAAGGACACGAACTTGCATATCATTCCATATCAATTGCAACTAATGATACTCGTACTACGCACTCGGCCGATACATCCGCGGTTTACCGATATCCGTTGCCCAAGGCGTCCAGTCACACGACGACGACGACGACGACGACGACGACTGTGTATTATCCCTTACTGCGGCGACGACTGGAACCCAATAAGCCAGGTTTTTGCACGAATTCACCTGAAAAAAAAAAAACGCGATATGCTTCGCGGTCGGTACAAAGTAATCAGAACGAGCGAGGTAACATTAAGAGGCCAAAAAGAAGAAATGCGTTTGTGGGAGAGGTGCCTCGAGGTAGGGAGAGACTGAACACTAGTACTGTTGCTCACACCACTTCGATCACGGCACGTTTACTGATTGGACACTGGACATGCCTGTGTCTTTGGACATACAGTGGGGGGGGGGGGCAATGCTCCCTGAGATTTAAACTCCGCCTGTGGTGTGGCGTCATTGTGTGCTTAACAGGGGAGAATGGCAAAAGATCTATGATACACTGGAGACTGGCAACATCACTTTCATATCTACATTATGAGAGAGAAAATGTATATATGTGATACCCAATTGTATTCTCCATTTCTGAATTCTAAAAACAATTGGAGAATATAGGACACCATCGACAGAAAATGGGCAATTGCAGTTGTAAACCAGAAAATGATCATTTTAAAAAAAAATGGAGAATACATGTAAGCCGACACGACTATAAACCAACACAACATCATTTTACTACAATGTCATCAGACAACTTGGGGTACTTGAATATCATTGGCTCCCTTCTACTCATGGAACATATATATACTACTTACTGCTGTCCATGTGCTGCATCTTCTTTTTTCCCATTTAATCACATATGCTCATACACATTCTGTTTCATCTGATCTCTCTTCGCATCAGGAAAATGGTGAGAAGCTGCCATAACCAGATAGATGTGACAAATAAATATCAATACAACATGATCAAATAATCATTGAGATGACATTACCTTTCAGTTGTCAAGTTAATGTCAAAAAGCCACATCTCTGATCCTACAATCCCAGAAAGTGTTATGCTGATGAAGTCGTGAGAGCTCTATCAGATAACAACCAACAAGCCCTATTGTCGAGTAGGGCAAGATCTATCAGAAGTCTTTACTGGCAGACCATAGGCCAATCACTGAAGAGAGTTCTCAGACCAAGAGATAGCTTGTTAAGCTATGTATTGTGTAGATCTAACTTGGGTTGTAACCAAGTAGAGTACAGGTCTTTATACTGCTGAGGATGGCACATGGACCAAGGTATCCTAAGTAGGTATCATCCAAGAAAGGTAACTAAAGATAAGAGAGGTATCCACCATTGGACGGAGTGTCATAGAATATGAAAGAAGAAAGATAAGGCCAGGGACTTTGCCGGAGTCACTGGTTGTACACAGAGCCAAAAGAGGAAGAAAGAGTCATGTGATGGTACAAGGTCACATGAGAAAGAAAAGAAAGGGGTGAAAACGGTTCTACCATAACATTACCCTCTGCTTAGATAAAAAAACACCAATCTTTTACAAATCCCTATAACCCACCCAGGTGAGCCAGTCATATTGGTGAGGGCAGAGTTGTTGAAGACATCATCTCCATGATTAGAGTCTTTGTCCCAAACTCTTGGTCCCCAGGTAGGATGTCCAGGACAGTCAGCTTGAGTATGTCCAGGGGTGTTCCTGAAGCATTTGGGGCATTCATAATACCAACAGTTGATACGAATATGTCTGAGTCTTTGGCACTCATGGCAAGAACAATTGTAGTGAGGGTGGTTGCTCAAGAGAGGAGAGTGGGTTTGCGTCATGTAGATGTGATCTTGTTCTGCTTGGTTGGTGAGCTCAAGGACAGTGTTGGCAGGAATGCCAAAGGCTTTTTTGATGGAATTGACATCAATGGGGGTGGAAGGGATGTCTCCAGGGCCAGGAGTGGCAGAGGCATGAGTCAGGGGAATGGTGAAGAGGGTGTGGGTATGATTTTGACGAGAATGACAAGGAGGGGGAATCATACAAGGTTCATTGGGGTTACTGTTGCTGGAAGATTGTGAGGAAGGGGGTGAAGTTGGCGAGGACGAGGATGAGAGAGACTTGGGGCACTTTGCACCTTCAATATTTGTAATCAGATCTGCAGCTCCCAACTGATGAAGGAGGTTGTTTAGGGCATCTTCTTGTTCTCTTTGGATGTCCCTGAGGATGACAAAGACAAGAGTTGCAAATCAGTTGAGTGGAAGTGACAATGCATATGGGAAAGGAGAGTAGAGATGCAATAGTTTTGGAGGATTGCTTGGTAGGAGCTACCAAGGGGGGAATTGGGGTTGAGGGATCATAGAATGTAGGCATTGTGACAGGAATTTTGGACGAACACTCTATAGGAGACGGTGGTCATGTTGGCTATGGGGAGTCATTGTCTGGTAGAGAATGGGAGAGGATGAGGAATGAATTGTTCATGAGAAGTGGAGAATTAGCAAGGCATGTTTTCAGAGGGGAAGTTTCTCCCTCTTGTTTCTGAGATGAGTGCAGATGAGATGAGGGAAATCTCGAGGGTGAGATATCTTATATTCATAGAGTTTTGAAGCGGAGTGTCGAAAATTGGACTCCAGTTCCCAAGAGTGTTCTGAAGAAGGATAACCCTTCCAGGCCACAAGGTATTGGCAGCAATTAGGGGAGCCATGATGGGAAAGGATCTTCTCTACTTCATATTCCTCTTCTGATCCAAGAAGGTCCAGTGGGGGTCTAGAATAATTTGTGCCGTGTTCCATGGTTTCCCAATAGGACGATAAGAGTGAGACATGGAAGACATCATGGATTTTCCACATAAATGGAATCTTTAGTTGGTAGGAGATGGGTGATAGAACTTGAAGGATCTCAAAGGGACCTTCTTGCTTAGGGGTGAGTTTATGGGACAGATATCCAAATTTGAGATTGCAAGCTTCTAGCCAAACCTTATCTCCAACGTTCCAGGGTTTGAACTTTGATGACACATGTTCCTTTATTACTTGTTGTGTGATTTCATATGCTGCTAGGGCTTCTTTTTGGGCATCAACAAGGGAGGAGAGGTGTTCTTCAATTGAGGGTAGTGAGGATTTCTGTGAAAGGGAAGGATAGGAACAAGGTTCATATCTAAGGATCAGGGAAAACGGGGACTTCTTTGTGACAAAATGTTCTAGGGAGTTGTGGGCGAATTCTGCAGTGGGTAGGAGTTGTGCCCATTCATTGGGTTTTCCATTACAGAATATCCAAAAGTAGGTTTTGACTTCTTGGTTGACTCATTCTGTCTCTCTGTCAGACTGAGGGTGGTAGGTGGAGGAAAGGGAAACATCATAGTCGAGGAGTCATCCAGGTTCCTTGGCGAAGGCAGAGGTGAACTGGGGACCATGGTTGGAGATTAAATTATTGTGTAGTCTGAATCTAGTGAAAACATTTCTCAAGATAGGCAGATTGGTGACAAGATTGATGGAGATCTGTTGGAAGGGGTGTGTGCTCATGGAAGGAATAGGGGACAAGGCGGGAACAATGGGGTGGGTATTTACTTTCATAGACTGGCATGTGGCACAGCCTTGAATAAACTTTCTGACAAATGTGGACAGGCCTGGCCATCAGAAGTCATGTGAGATGAGGGTGGTGGTGCGCATGATGCCAGGGTGGCTGGTGGAAACAGATTCATGAACCAACTGCATGATCGATCTGGGTGCAATGGTCAGCATGGATGTATAAGCAGTGTTTGAAGAACAAATTAGCGCCATTGTAGTCCCAATCAGAGGGGGAGGAGTGAGGAAAGAGGGATTCTCCAACTTCCATGACATGGGTGGCAGTCAGTACTAGAGGATCATTGGGCTGGAGGCCTTAATTTTGTTGACCAGTTCTAAGTCAATAGTGTTTACAAAGAGCCTGTCAGGGAGAAGGGTAACATCCTGGTTGTCAGAGGAGGTATTGGGGCAGTTGGCACAAGACAGAGCATCAGCAGGTGCCATTTGAGTGCCAGAAGTATGTTGAAACACCAGATTGTAGTTGGACAGGCTGAGCATCCAGCGTGCTTGGCACCAGGACAGTTTCTGAGGGGAGTGGAAGTAGGTTAGGTCCTTGTGGTCTGTTGGGACTGTCACAGGATGTGTAGCTCCTTGGAGAAATCCCATATTTCCCATCCTGGACTTTCGCATTCCCATCCTGGACTTTCGCATTCCCATCCTGGACTTTCGCATTCCCATCCTGGACTTTCGCATTCCCATCCTGGACTTTCGTATTCCTATCTTGGCTGTCTCTTGACATATGTTCCTTTCCTTTGACATTCCTTGACATTCACAGTTCCTATCAATAATTCCCTTTCCCCTTGCTTCACAATTATTGTGCCATCGCCCTCAGTTATTATTACATCATTCTGATGCCATTCCAATTCATCCTCTTACCTTGTTCTGGAAACCCAAAACCCTGATTTGTCCGAATTACTTTAACAGTTTTATATGTTCCAGAATCTTCAGTATATAAACCCAACTTCACTCTATAATATTTCCTTAGTTCAAATATCACCAATGCCCCTGTGGCCTTCCAGCATTTGGTCAATAGTGTCTTCATGCACCTTCTAGACATCTGCGTCATGGTCTACCTCGATGACATGGCTTCTCACAAGGAACATGTCTGGGAAGTCCTGTGACACCTCCGAAAGCACAGACTTTATGCCAAACCAGACAGATGCGAGTGGCACTCGGACTCCATCAAATACCTGGGCTACTGTCTCTCCCACCAGGGATTGACTATGGCCCTGGAAAAAGTCCAAGTGGTCCAGGATTGGCCCAAACCCCGGAAGGTCAAGGACATTCAGTCCTTCCTCAGGTTTTCCAATTTCTATCATCAATTTATCTTCAACTACTCCAATATTGTTGTCCCGCTTACCTGACTCACTCAGAAAAACACCCTGGAACTTCAACAATTCCTGCCACTCTGCCTTCACCCAACTCAAAGACACCTTCACCCGAGCCCCTATCCTTACTCACTGGATTCTGGACTGTCCTATCACGGTTGAGACCGACACTTCAGACTATGCTATTGTGGGAATTCTCTCCATTCATTGTCCCGACGAGCAATTCTGCCCTGTTGTGTTCTACTCCCATACCCTGACAGCCGTGGAACTCAACTATGACACCCATGATAAGGAACTTCTTGTTATCCACGGAGCTTTCCGGAATTGGCATCATTACCTTGAAGGCTCCGGTACCCCCATTGATGTTGTCACTGATCACAAAAATTTGGAATATTTCTCCACCTCCAAAGTCCTAACCCACCAGCAAGCCCACTGGTCGGAATTCCTATCCCAGTTCAACCTCGTCATTTGCTTCTGCCCCAGGTGCTTAGGAGCTAAACCTGATTCCCTCACTAGATGCTGGGATGTTTACCCCAAAGAGGGGGATAAGGACTATGCTCGTGTCAATCAATCCCCATAACCTCTGCCTGGTGTTCACTCAGGAGCAGCTCGCCTTCTCCCTACAAGCCACTATCCTACTAGCCCCAGTCCTTTGGGCCTCATCCCTGCTTGACATCAAAGACATTCACAAGGACATCCTAGATTCCCTGTCCTCCGACCCCATAGCTTCCCCCTGACTCTCAGACTCGTCGGACTCCCAATGGGCTGTCAACCCCAAATGTTTCCTGACGCTCGACAATCACATCTTCATCCCAGAAGCAAAGGACCTACATCTTTACATCCTCCAATACAAGCACAACCACCCCCTATTCAGACATTTCAAGCAAAACAGGTCATTAGAGCTCGTCCATTGGGAATATACTTGGCCAGGACTCCTGTCACATCCCGAAACTTCCTTAACCCATCCGGCCCAATTCCGAACCCCTATGATCAAATCCTGAATCCCAGGCCTCAGACTTTACCTTAGACAATTTCTCTTTCATCGGACATTCCAAACCCTGTACTTCCCATCCTGGACTTTCGCATTCCCATCCTGGACTTTCATATTCCTATCTCGGTTATCTTTTGACATATGTCACTTTCCTTTGACACTTCTTGACATCCTAGCAATAATTCCCCTCCCCCTTGCTTCGCAATTATTGCGCCATTGCCTTCAGTCATTATTCTCCCATTCTGACGCCATTCCGACTCATTCCTTATTTTCTTCTGGAAACCCGAAACTCTGAGTCATCCGACATACTTTAACATCCTTATATCTTCCAGACTCTTCAGTATATAAACCCGCATGTACTCTCTGATATCTCCTTAGTTCGAATATCAACTAAATCCCGTTCTTTCCTGATCCACTCTGAACCTCCTCAGTCCTTAAGTTGATCTTAGGATTGATCCCTGACCCTCCGCTCTGAAATCAAGGAACAGAACTTGTACAGGGGCGCAGCACATAAGCTGAAGCCGAAGTTCCTTACAACTCCAACCCCCCTCAGGAATTCCTGCCAACCCTGCCTTCTCCGCACTCTGAACTATCCGGGAATTCCAGGAACAAACCCAAACTTGACAACTCCACACCTTTGTCAAAAACTATGTCAGTTCTTGTACTTTCTGCACCCAAGCTAAAACTCCTAGACACCACCCCTACAGAATGCTCAAGCAGTTTCCAATCCCCGCCAAGCCCTGGAACTCCATTTCCATGGACTTCATTGAGCAACTCCCCTCTTCTGGTGGGTACATGGCAATCATAGTAGTCATCAACTGCCTTTCCAAGCAAGCCATATTCATTCCCACTCACGACACCATTGACTCTCCGAGCCTTGCGAAATTATTCCTTCTTCATGTGTTTTCCAAGCATGGAGTTCCCTCCCACATAACTTCCAACCATGGTTCTGAGTTTGTCTCCCATTTCTTCCGTTCCCTTGGGAAAGCCCTTGACATCTGCCTTCACTTCACTTCAGGATATCATCCCAAAGGTGATGGGCAAACGGAACGAGCAAACCAGACCCTTGAGCAGTATCTCAGAATCTACTGCAATTACCAACAGGACAATTGGTCAGAACTCCTACCCCTAGCGGAATTTGCATACAACAATGCCCCTAGTGCTACCACAGGAGTATCCCCATTCTTTGCTAACAAAGGCTATCATCCCAATGTCTCAGTCTACCCCAAAAGGGATTTGACCTCATCCTGTGCTTGTAAATATGCAGTCGACTTACAGGATCTACATGCATTCCTGCGCACAGAAATGGCCCATGCTCAAAAACACTACCAAGGACCTGTGGATTCCTGACAACTTCCTACACTGGACTTCTGAATCACAGACCAAGTGTTTGTCAAGGCAAAGTACTTCTGCTCCACTCACCCTTCCAAGAAACTCTCAGAAAAGAACCTTGGCCCCTATCCCATTATCGCTCAAGCCAGATCCCTATCCTTCACCCTCCAACTTCCGGACTCCATGCGTGCCATCCATCCCATCTTCCATGTTTCCCAGTTGGAACCCGCAACTCTGAATGTAATCCCAAATTGGGTCCAACCCCCACCTCCCCCAGTCAAAGTCAATGGAGAACCCAAATACGAAATCTCTGAAATAAACCAATTGTAGGAGTTATATGATACATGACATAGATTACATAATCACATCGCACTACAGAATCATTTTCATATGATACACACCTCAGTAACTGCTACTACAGTTGTTAAGTCTGGGTTTGTTCCTGGAATTCCCGGATTGTCCGGAGTGCGGAGAAAGCGGGGTTGGCGGGAATTCCTGAGGGGGGTCGGAGTGGTAAGAAACTTTGGCTTCAGCTTATGTGCTGTGCCCCTGTACAAGTTCTGTTCCTTGATTTCGGAGCGGAGGGTCAGAGGTAGAGATCAATCCTAAGATCAACTTAAGGACCGGGGAAGTTCAGAGGGGATCAGGAAAGAATGGGATTTAGTTGATATTCAAACTAAGGAAATATCAGAGAGTACACGTGGGTTTATATACTGAAGAGTCTGGAAGATATAAAGATGTTAAAGTACTATCGGACAAATCGGAGTTTTGGGTTTCTGGAAGAAAGGAAGGAAGGAATCGGAATGGCATCAGAATGGTAGAATAATGACTGAAGGCAATGGCGCAATAATTGCGAAGCAAGGGGAAAGGGAATTATCGATAGGAACTGTAAATGTCAAGAAGTGTCATATGTCAAGAGATAACCGAGATAGGAATACGAAAGTCTGGGACAAGAATGCAGAAAGTCTGGGATGGGAAGTACGGGGTTTGGAATGTCCGATGAAAGAGAAATCATCTAAGGTAAAGTCCGAGGGCCGGGGCTCGGAATTGGGCCGGATGGGTTAGGGAAGTTTCGGGATGTGACAACAGTCTACTGAGGTGAGATCTCTTCTACCTAGTTTTACTATCTTACTGACATATCTCAGTCCTACTGTGTATTACAGGTATTGTCAATACAGTAACTGCTACTACAGTCTACTGAGTCCTACTGCGTATTACACCAATGATGCAGGAATTGCCAACTCCTGTATCTGGTAAAGTGGGTGGGCTGCAAAGGGACTGACGAAGAAACTTCCTGGATTCTTGCGACCAAACTTACTCACACATTGCAACTCATCTTGGACTTCCACTCTGCATATCATGCGAAGTCCAGACCCCTTGATTCTCTCAGATGAGGGCGGAAAAACATTGTACAATTTGTTAAAAACAAAAAGCTACTCTAATTGTACATGAGGGGGCCGAAGGGAAGTCCTACACTACTTCCTCCTCACCCTCCTCCTCCTCCTCACCTTCCTCCTCATTCCCATTCTCCCCATTTTCGCCCTGCTCTTCCTCTCCATACTCCCTCTCCTTCCCCTTCCAATCCGACACCTCCCAGTGTCCTCCAGACTCTGTGCCCTGGGACCCCTGAGCCTTGAGGAAGGCCGCCAGGCCGCTCATGAGCACCTATTGGATCCCCAACAGCTGCGCTATGACAGCCTCCTGGTAGGCTTTGTTTGCCTTCTGCTGAGCCTTGTATGACACCACTAGGGCCCCAAGCACGTCCCACTCTTCTTCTTTGTTGTTGTCCTCCTCCTCGCTCTCCTCCCAGTACTCCAGGCTCTTCTGCCTCTGCAACTCCTCCGACTCCTACCACCCGCACAACCTCCTCTGCCTCCGCCAGGCCGTCTTCTCCTTGGCCTCCTGAATTCTTTGGGCAGACTCATGTGTGCGTTCTTCGTCCTCCTGCTGGAGACAGGCAATTTTGTTGTCAGATTGGGAGTGGCTGATGAAACTAAACAACAGGCAATCAATGGTCATAAGGTCCCTCAAATTGATCCCTGATTTTCAAACTCTGCCATACTTCTATTACTCATTATGGACTCCTATCCAGGCACTCAAGGGTTTGTGCCTAAGAGGGGGATACTGTCACATCCCAAAACTTTCCCAACCCATCTGACTCACTTCTGGTCCCTTATGATCAAACCCCGAACCCTGGACTTTACCTTAGAAGATTTTCTCCTTCATCTGATATCCCGAATCCTATATTTCCCATCCTGTACTTTCGTACTCCTATCTCAGCTATCTCTTGACATATGTTCCTTTCCTTTGACATCCCTTGTCATTTACAGTTCCTATCGATAATTCCCTTTCCCCCTGCTTCACAATTATTGCGCCATTGTCCTCAATTATTATTCCATCATTCTGACACCATTCCAATTCATCCTCTTACTTTGCTCCAGAAACTCGAAACCCTGATTCATCTGAGATACTTTAATAGTTTTATATGTTCTGGATTCTTCAGTATATTAACCCAACTTTACTCTGTGATATTTTCTTAGTTCTATCCTCCAAAGTCTCTACTTCACTCTGAAACCTCCTTCAGTCCTTAAGTTGATCTTAGGATTGTCTTCCGACCTTCTGCCTTGAAATTAAGGGACAGAACTCATACAGGGGCGCAGCACATAAGCTGAAGCCAAAGTCCCTTGCCCCTCCAACACCCCTCAGGGATTTCTGACCCCCTTTGCCTTTCCATGCACTCCAGACTCTCCAGGAATTCTGGGATTGAACCTGGACTTGACAAAGTTGAACTTAGAATTGTCCTCTAAAACCTCTGTCTTGAAATCAAGGGACAGAACTCATACAGGGGTGCAGCACCTAAGCTGAAGCCAAAGTCCCTCACCCCTCTGACACCCTTGACGGATTCCTGATCCCCTATGCACTTCTGCCCCTTAGGACTTTTGGGAACTCCAGGATTGAACCTGGGACCTGACACCAGGAGATGCTGGAGTACATTGGCCTAAGATTTGAGTTGATCTGATGGGCCTTGAAATCTGACTCCTTCAACCCTGATCAACAAAGGAGACATCTGCCATCTAAAGTGGTAAGTGCTAGTTCAG
Organism: Gyrodon lividus; assembly: GCA_014904945.1. NCBI lineage: Eukaryota > Fungi > Basidiomycota > Agaricomycetes > Boletales > Gyrodontaceae > Gyrodon > Gyrodon lividus. The sequence continues at coordinate 160,423 of MU127467.1, forward strand.
TATATTGATTTGTGATCTTACCCTACTCCCAAGCCATGGGCACCTGACTCATCTCCACTGCAGTGATGCATGGGTGGACATTAGAATCCCCCATACAGTTTGGATGATCATTGATCCCTAAAATGCTGAGGCTGCTTTCCACAATCAGGAGTATCAGCTGGTGAGAACCAATGTAGGATTTCCATGGCCTTGATGGTCCAACCCCACAGAACTGCTTCAATGAGATGGAATGTCCATTGTAGAGGTGGATTGAATGGAATGTAAATGATGATAGATCACTCAGCCAAGGGCACTGCTGTCAACTTGGTAGCCAATTTAAAATGGTGTTTGGCCCAATGCTGATGGCTGTCAAGTCCGGGTTCAATCCCGGAGTTCCCAGATAGTCCAGAGCACGCGGAAGGGCGGAGTTGGGCAGGAATCCCTGAGGGGGGTCGGAGGTGTAAGGAACTTTGGCTTCAGCTTATGTGCTGCACCCCTATACAAGTTCTATTCCTTGATTTCAGGGCAGAGGGTTGGAGATCAATCCTAAGGCCAACTTAAGGACTGAGGGGTTCAGAGTGAAGCAGATCAGGAGAGAACGGGATTTAGTTGATATTTGAACTAAGGAAATATCAGAGAGTACAAGTGGGTTTATATACTGAAGAGTCCGGAAGATATAAAGATGTTAAAGTATGTTGGACAAATCGGAGTTTTGGGTTTCCGGAAGAAAGTAAGGAATGAATTGGAATGGCGTCAGAATGGTGGAATAGTGACTGAGGGCAATGGCACGATAATTGCAAGGCAAGGGGAAAGGGAATTATCGATAGGAACTGTAGATGTCAAGAAGTGTCAAAGGAAAGTGACATATGTCAAGAGATAGCCGAGATAGGAATACGAAAGTCTGGGACAGGAATGCAAAAGTCCGGGACGGGAATGTGGAAAGTCCAGGACAGGAATGCGGAAGTCCAGGACAGGAAGTATGGGGTTTGGAATGTCCAATGAAGGAAAAATCTTCTAAGGTAACATCTGAGACTCGGGATTCGGGATTTGATCATAGGGGGTTGGAATTGGGCCAGATGGGTTAAGGAAGTTTTGGGATGTGACAATGGCCTGCAGTGGAATTCCTGATCTCTATGGCTCATGAGATTCCTTGCCTTGGCTTATCCCATACCTAGGGGCCATACCTTGGCCCACCCCATACACATGGCACATCCTCACAACCAGTGAATGGGCCCATCCATTGCTTGTGAAATGTACATTGGGATATTATGCAGCAATATAAGACTACAGGTAGTGAGTACAAAGGGCATGTAGAGAGTGTAAGTAGGGCTCACCTTAGTGTGCTTAGGGATAAGACACTTAGGTGTGACTGCTAAACTATGAACTGAAGTAATGTAATGATTATGTAATGTTCCTCGTACTACCCCTAATGGACTTGTCTGATTGAATATTCAACACTCCTCCTCAAGCAGAGCGGAGTCCGAGAGCAGTTGCAAAATGCTTTGCCTTGACACTCAGAAGGGCCTTTGTAAGGGTATCAGCTACCATGTCATCAGTAGGACAGTAAATAAGATGAATAGCACCATTGTCAACAATGAAACAAATAAAATAATATTGAATATCAATGTGTTTTATCCACACATGAAATACACCATCTTTGGTGAGGGCAATTGCTGATTGGTTGTTGCAATTGAGGATGATCAGGTGTGTGAGTGGGCGGAAGGCTTCTTTGATGAATCTTTGGAGCCAGATGGCTTCCTTTGATGCATGAGTAGCGGCGACATATTTGGCTTCAGTCATCGACAGGGTGACAAGTTCTTGTTTCTTTGAAGCCCATGAGATTGCTCTGCCATCAAGCAGGAATGCATAGCCTGAGATCGCACAGCGGTGTTCCTGTGATGCTCCATCCGTGTCCATGAATCCCTTGAGTCCTGGTTTCCCGCCACCATAGGTTAGTGCGAGTGTTTTCATACCAGCAGGGTAGTGAAAAACTCACTTCATGGCCTCCCAATGGACCAATCTGGGTGTTGAGCTGTACTGAGCTATGGTACTCACAGTGAATGCAATGTCAGGCCTTGTACCAACTGCGAGGTGCATAAGCAAGCCTACTGCTTCCCAATATGGGACATTTACTGATAATCGCATCAATGTATGCATCTTGCAAGAGCGAGATAGTTTGTGTGGGTTGATTGTGGGTGACCTTCATACCAAGAAGGGATGAGATTGGGCCTAAGTCAGTGAGCTTGAAAATATTCACAACATCTGACTTGAACTCTCAGATGAGTTCCGGGTTGCTTCCGGTAACAGTACAGTCGTTGACATGTGCTGCAAGCAAGAGAATGTTGGTGCTGAAGTGTGCAAAGAAGACTCCCCAGTCAGCTTCGGAATGGGCAAGTCCTAGCTTGTTTAGAGCTGCACAGAGCTCCTGGTACCACTTGAGAGCTCCCTGCTTTGAGCCGTAAAGTGCAATGTGAAGACGGGTGACCGGATTCTTGAACTTCAAGTTGACTTTGAGTCTGGGAGGCAATTCCATGAAAATGACTTCATTGTCGTCAAGTTTCCTGTTTAGGAAAGCGCTCTGAAAATTGAAGACATCAATATCCCAGTCATTACGGGCTGCAATTGCAAGGAGGTTTGGAGGGACGCGAGACGGGCTACTGGAGCGTAGGTATCATAGTAATCCACGCTGTGGACTTGTGAATAGCCTTTAGCCACTAATCAAGCCTTGTACTTCTCAATTTTGCCATCCGTGTTTTGCTTAATTCTGAAAACCCATTTGCATCCTACTATATTTGTGCCAGCTGGTTTCTCAACAATTGACCAGGTTTTGGCATCCTCAAGCGACTTCAATTCCTTGTTGGCCAGTCCATGCATGCTTCTGCCTCTCTCACAGTTGTCAGATCTGTTCCTTCTATGTCCATGGTGCCAGCATACATCCCGAAAACTTCTTCATCATCTTCATCAACCTCACCATGCTCCCCCACCATTCCCAGCTCAATAGCTAGGTTCCCAGCTTCAGCATTTGTGCTTGTCTTAATACTGCGTGGCAATGTTGAGGTATTTTGTCCATCATGGGTGCCTTTGCCTTGTTTAAGGTGCTTCACATATGCTGATTCAACTCTCAGCCTTGCGGAACAACAAACGGGTTGTTCAGCTTCAAACTGAGGGCCTAGATGGTCTGTGGGAGGGGTTGACTGGACAGTAGAAGTCTTTTGAGGTGTGTGTTGCTTGTTATCGCTACCATCAGCATGCTGATCACTTTTGCTGGGCTTTTCAACATTCTCCTGCTCCCCTGCAAACAGTGCACTGATTGGACTACAGATTTCTTTGGTATTGAAGAAAACACTGCGCTTGACAGCTACATGGCCAGTGTCCTCCAGATAAATCCTGTGCCCGTTGCTTGTTGGGTCAAACCCAACCCAGTGCCCTTCCTTTGCTTGCATATCAAGTTTCGAGCTGTCTGTGGTGTGCACCTTGATGTGGCAACCCCATGCAGGTACGTCTGCAAGGTCAGGCTTCTTGCTGATATTTCATAGGGAGTTTTGTTTCTGAGCGAATGTGTGGAGGATTGGTTTTTCAGCCATGTTGCATGCATGATGGCCTTCCCCCACAGCTTCTTCAGCAGTCTGCTAGCATGTAGCATTGCACATACACGTTCTATCAGCGTATGGTTAAGCCTCTCAGCAACACCGTTATGCTCTGGGGTGTCATGGACAGTAAGCTTTCATTCTGTCCCCTTTAATGTGAGGTGATGTGTGAATGCTTCACTTAGGAACTCTCCCCCACGATCCAAATGAAGGTCTTTGATTTTTGTGTCGTATTGCATGCTCACCCAAGCCTCATATTTCTTATAGGCTTCAAAAGCTTCATCTTTTGACCACAAGAGGTATAGCATGGTGAGTCACATATGGTCGTCTGTAAATGACACAAAATATTTTCATCCAGTACCCATTTCAACAGGAGAAGGGCCCCACAGGTTGCTATGGACCTCGTCACCAAACTTTTCATGACATGGCGGGTCCCACACCTTTCCTATGGGCTTTTGCATAGTCACATGAATGGCATGATCCCATTGTGGCATGCATAGTGTCGAGAGTGATGCCTGTGATAGTGCCATTGTGCAGCATCTTGCGGATTGATTCGGGTGTGAGGTGTACAAGTCAGGTGTGTACCTCTTCCATGGTGAGCTCCTTCATCTTTGCAATGCCGGCATACAGTGCGTTAGGCATCATGTCACTGTATAGGTCTTTACTAAGTGGTATCTCCCCTAGCTGCTTCTTCTTGTCATTGAAGATGTGGCAATGCAAATTGCAGAAAAGGGTGCCATATCTGGCAATGTTGAGATGGCTGATTGAGACTAGTGTGACCCCCATTGTCGGGGTGTAGAGCATGTCTTTGAGTAGGATATGAGAACAAGTTTCGCTGTTTGGCAGGTAGACAAGCATGTCCCCCTTTCTGATGGCTTCAAAGGTGTGTTTGTCTGCTGCTGTAATGGGTTTGGGAACAATGGGCCTGAAGTTCACAAACTGATCTTTGTAGGACGACATGTGACAGGTTGCGCCAGAGTCATAGAGTTCCGTGCACATGGTTTCATCTGAGTGCTGCATTGTGAGCATGGCATAGTTCAGCTTTGTCATGAATGCATCCTCTTTGTCTGTGTCTGCTAGTTGCTCAGGCGATGAATCTTCCCTGGCCAGCCATATGCCATTGGGTTCCTTGTCACTGTCTGTGGCTTTCGCGGTTGCAGCTTTCTTGCCCTTTTATTTCCCTTTTCCATTCCCTTGATCTTTGCTCTCATCTTTGGTATCCTTTCCATCTCTGCTGCTTTGACAGTCATGTCCCTTATGGCCTCTCTTCCCGCACTTGTGACAGTTCCCATAGAATTTCTTCTTCAAGCCATTTTCAGCTGCATATGCAGCATCTTCTGTCTTGTTTGCTGACCTTTTTGTCCATGTAGCACAATGATCATAGTCATCCAGGATGGCTTCAATGTAGGTATCAGAGGAAATGGGTGTGCCAGAGACTTTGGCATGTACTGGCATGGCACCAATCTGAGCATCTGTCACATCCCGAAACTTTCCTAACCCATCTGGCCCAATTCTGGCCCCCTATGATCAAATCCCAAATCCCGAGCCTCAGACTTTACCTTAGAAGATTTCTCCTTCATTGGATATTCTGAACCCTGTATTCCCCATCCCAGACTTTCGCATTCCTGTCCCGGACTGTCATATTCATATCTCGGCTATCTCTTGACATATGTCTCTTTCCTTTGACATTCCTTGACATGTGCAGTTCCTATCAATAATTCCCTTTCCCCCTGCTTCACAATTATTGCGCCATTGCCCTCAGTTATTATTCCACCATTCTGATGCCATTCCGAATCATCCCCTTACTTTGTTCTGGAAACCCAAAACCCCGATTTGCCCAACATACTTTAACAGCTTGATATCTTCTGGACTCTTCAGTATATAAACCCACTTGTACTCTCTGATATTTCATTAGTTCAAATATCAACTAAATCCCGTTCTATCCTGTGAAGTCTCCACTTCACTCTGAAACCCCCTTCAGTCCTTAAGTTGACCTTAGGATTGTCTTCCGACCCTCTGCCTTGAAATTAAGGAACAGAACTCATACAGGGGCGCAGCACATAAGCTGAAGCCAAAGTTCCTTACCCCTCCGACCCCCCTCAGGGATTCCTGACCAACTCCGCCGTTCTGTGCACTCTGGACTATCTGGGAATTCCGGGATTGAACCTGAACCCAACAGCATCATAGGATAAGGGGAGTGATCTGATGATGCTTGCAGCAAAGCTCTCGTCAGTGGGAGCTTGGCCCATTGAGGCAAGTTGCTTGCAGAGGGTTCACAGCTTGTTGAAGTGCTCTCGTACATTTCCCTTTTTAGTGCACTTCAATGTTTGCATCTTTTGAAGAATTTCGACTGAGACAACCTTTGAATGTTGCTTGAAAAGTTTTGCAAGGCATTCAAAGATTTTGCAAGCTGTTCCAAGTCCCTTGACCTGCAGGAGCAGTGTGTACGGGATAGTAGCAACAATCTGTTGCTTTACAACTGCTTTGCCTATCCGCCAGTCTTTCATGACCTTCCGGTAGACATTTACTTCCAATAATTTGTCTGCTGTGGTTGGTATCCATGATGTGCATCTTCCTAATATAGTTTTTGGGTCAACTGGCATTGTCTCGGTTCCATCGAGGTGACCAAGCAGCCCACGGGCATCTATGGAGTACTGTATATGTTCCTTATACATTACCCAGTTCTCGCCATCTGTTGCGAGCTTAGGTACACAAAGGAAGTCTTCACTGGCTCTTGTCAAACTTGACATTGTGAGTTCTACAGGCAGAATTAAATTTTGTCTTAGTTCTTGTGCGCGGGGCTCATAACCTGCAGAAATATAAGACTCAGTGTGCTTAGGGATAAGACACTAATATATACCTGCAGCAATATAAGACTACAGGTAGTGAGTACAAGGGTATGTAGAGAGTGTAAGTAGGGTTCACCTCAGTGTGCTTAGGAATAAGACACTGAGGTGTGACTGCTAAACTATGAACTGAAGTAATGTAATGATTATGTAATGTTTCCTGTACTACCCCTAATGGACTCATCTGTCACATCCCGAAACTTTCCCAACCCATCCAGCCCAATTCCAGCCCCCTATGATCAAATCCCAAATCCCGAGCCTTGGACTTGACCTTAGAAGATTTCCATTTCATCGGACATTCCAAACCCTGTAATTCCCGTCCCAGACTTTCGCATTCCCATCCCAGACTTTTGTATTCCTATCTTGGCTATCTCTTGACATATGTCTCTTTCCTTTGACACTTCTTGACATCTACAGTTCCTATCAATAATTCCCTTTCCCCTTGCCTCACAATTATTGCACCATTGTCCTCAGTCATTTTTACACCATTCTGATTCATTCCTTACTTTCTTCTGGAAACCCGAAACTCCAATTCGTCTGACATACTTTAACATCTTTATATCTTCTGGACTCTTCAGTATATAAACCTGCTTGTACTATCTCATATTTCCTTAGTTTGAATATCAACTAAATCCCATTCTCTCCTGATCTGCTTCACTCTGAACCTTCTTCAGTCCTTAAGTTGACCTTAGGATTGACCTCC